>APFE030044396.1:47602-64511 GCA_000404065.3 Pinus taeda | reverse complement strand
TTTAATTTCAGCCAAGGTAGGTAAACTTAGAGGCATGTGACTAAAGTCTATAGACCTAAAAGGATCTCATCTACCTAAGTGTCTACTGTGACAGGCTACAACACTCCTTTACAGGAGATTGAAATATGTTTCCTTTCACACTTTAAACACTCAGATCATCTAGTTTAATTAACTGTTCCAAAGAAACAACGTGTTACTAGTCTGAGTTTTCAACCCTCTTACAAGGATATCATTCACAAAAGCTCTTTCCAGCTAACACACTAAGCATTCATGAAAACCAAAAACTCTTTTAAGCACACTAAAACTCAAATGCATGAAAACAAAGTCCACAGAGATACTTCGAAATTCAATGGTCGATTAAATATTTTACAAGATCTTGTTCAATATTTAGCAATTGAATTTTCAAGCTATCACCATGAGTCATACAATAATACTTGCAAGAACTTCTAATGGAATTAATAAACTCACAGGTAAGAAAATAACATCAAACACTATTCAACGCTATTCAGATCTGAAGGTTAAATGTTATGGAAATGAAAACAAAAGTATACCAATCTCCACGTAGGGCCCGTCCATGCTTCAATGGCACACTTAGGAAACTTCAGATGATGAAAACGTTAACGCATAAGCATTGTAATGGTTAAACGATGCCTGTAATTAAGTTCTGGAAATCAAATTACATGCAAGAACAACGTTCTGGAAAATACAATACGCAGTCTTGTAATCTTCTTGTCTACTATCCTTTGTTCACTAACTTTTCTTCCAATCTATAATCGAATGTACATACATTATCATGCAGATTTTTCTTCTTTTACAATCAAAAAGGCGATTTTTGTTTTTTTTAATCTTAACTGATTTCCAAAACAAAACGAAATCAGTTTAGGTAACTTTGGCTTTTTGCTGCTTTTATGACCAAAAAGGCTGGGTTTGACCAACATTGACCATCTATCTAGGAGCTTTAGATTCGTTGTTGAATAGATCATTCACCATGTATGTACATCCTAGATCACGTCCCTATCCTCTGTTTTGATTTTCCTGCCATGCCACGTGTCACAACATAAACCAATTACAGGAAATCATGACATCCCGTAATTTTGTTGAACATTTCTAATTTTTAACATAAAAATTCACAAATTAAATTTAATATAAAATAACAACTATAATGCTTTGATTAATCAATTTCAATAGACTATGAGGGGTTTATGGGAGAAAATGATAGACAAATGATGGATTTCTAGAAGAAAAGGATGGCAATGAAATGGTACCAACACATGTATGATCCTCTTTAAAGAATGCCACTATAGCAGAATCTTAGAAATTGTTTTGTACATAGAAATTGCATCAAATGTTAATTAAAATAAGCAAAAAATCCAAGTATACATTCAATTATAAGAGTAATTGTTGACTCAAATGGTGGAAATTAGCTATAGCTTTAAGGTAAAAACCCAATAGACAATGGAAACTCAACATGTATTTGAAAGCCAAGTTTTAACACAAAATTAGTTTTCCTTTAAAAAAGCAATAAGATGCACCATTCATTTACACCACATATACCCCCTTTCCAACAACACCTTTAGCAAGATGAACCAGTAAAGTATAGTAAGCATATGCTGCCACATTTTCGCGATTCACTCTTTACATATATGTACAGCCAATCTGGTATGGCATTCTTTTATAGAACAAATATTTTTACTATAGAAACTATAGGTGCGAAAAACCAAAAAGTGTCTTCCCTATGGAACATAGTCTCCTGTCAAGGGAAGTCACTTCAAAATGCACAAATCACCTTTTAAGAAAAAGAATAAACATGACATTGTACAACAAAAAACTACAAAGAACTACAATCAATGAGTAAACTCAACACAATGCCTAGGAGATCCATCTCCAAGGGTATCGAGAATCTGTTGATCCCATTACATGCATGTCATAAACTTGAAAGATATATGTTTCTATGCCATAGCCCATCAAAGACCGGTCTTCCAGTTGATCATTATGGTCATACACAAAATCAGGAATCTCAATATGTCTCTTTCTAATGCAATCCCAGAGAAATTCTAGACTGTTTACATACTTCAACTTTTAGTATACACTGCATAAAACATAAAAAAAATCATGAGAACATCTGTAAAAATTAGTCCTAATAAATTATTCGAATCAAAATGCAAACTCAACTTAATACTCACCCTGCACTCAAGAAGAAGCGGCCAAGGGTTGCAAAAAACAATCTGGACTGAATCTCTAGATGTAGGAATTACACCACTTGAAGCCTTCCTTTAAAATCCAAAGGAATTTCTTCCTAGATCAACCACAATGTAGACATCCCAAGGCAGTTTTCGCCCCTTTGTACGAAAGTATGCATGTAAACAACACAATAAGGCCCTTCAAGAATTTCATTCGAGATCTTATGGTAAACACATTTTTGTAGTCTTTGTCCATTGACAAGAGAAGTTGCAGAGATAAAATATAAACTACATCTTTCAGTGAAAGGTGTGCATAATCTAAAAGGGAAAGATGCAATACATACCAAATTTATATTCTAATTTATTTAACATGCTTCAAAATCATTGCATGCTTAATATAAAATGAGAACATCCCAATCTAAACCCAGTTGAATTAGCAAGAATACAACGGCAAAAGGATCACTGAAGAAATCAGTTCATTGAAAAAGTTCCACCACTAACCATCATTTGGAAAGGAACCACCTTAAACCAATAAACCAAATGAACTGAATTTTGAATGTGCCAACCAATAGGTGAAAACAATTGAACGATAAGGCCTACCAGAATCAGAAAACCCCACAAACCTATTGGACAACAAAATTCTTTTGCAGTATCATTGTGATAACTATAGAAGCCGAAACACTCTCCTTGCAAACCATTTTGGCCAGTACATTAGAAACATAATAGAAGGAGATCACTCAGATATCTAGATAAAAGTTAAATGAAGGAATTTCCATACGGCTAAGAGGGAACTACAATATAGTGTATCCTACTAACAAAATGGAAAATTGTATTGTTTACAAACTGCATGGAGAATTGAAAAATTCCTCACCTACGATGAATATAAATTTTGGTTGAGATTTCTCAAACGTGTATGGCTTCTTTCTCTTATAAAAGATACGCTTTCATGTGTCATAACGAATCTTTGGCTCATGAAACTCTACAATTCCTTCCAAAACCAGAAGATCATGTTAATAATTGAGATATTGATATAAGGACAAGCATATAACCCATGGAACAAAAGCCAAGGAAACAAATAATGGATGAATAGTTCAGAAAAACTTATCAAAGGCACACATGCTGATAAACTTGTCCAATCTACTCTAGTCATCCTTCCTAGTCTTAGAATTTTGGATGATATGATACTCTTGGTCTGAAACTTAAACTCGTGCTCTGAAAAACGTAGGGTTTTTTGAATTAATATTAATCGGCTCACCCACTAAAGAATCCTTAAACCCTAACTAGGAGCTAAAGAAGTATAGTTAACTGAATTCAAGAACACGATTTTACTGTGCAAAAGGAACCACGCAGAAGGAGTTGAAGCTACGGATGATCCAACATGCTTCCGGAAGCAAACATTGAAGTTAGAAAACTAAAAATAAATTCTTGTGTAAACGCATGATTAACCACAACAGGTTTCCCAGTTATACCTGCGAAATTTCTAGGTAAGGCCACACCCTCATCTAGTCCTATGAAGATAAGTCAAAAGGAAGTAAGACTGCAAGAATTTATATCTAAAGAAAATCTAAGAAACAAGACTTAAGTAGGAACCAAATTTGAACAAAATATTCCCTTTCTTAGCAGAGTGTAAACCTTTTTTTCATTGAATTTTGAAATAGGGGTTTACCAATTACCTAGAATTGTCGAGCCATTTATGATGTTGAAGACATGAAGCTTTTTGGAGGTAAACGAGAATAACATCAACCATTAAAAAAATATTAAAAAAGAAAAAGTTGAGTTAACTCGTCGATCACACCACATAAAACCAAACTGAACTCCAAAAAAGTGTCGTTTATGGGGTTAAAACTGCTCTGGAAGTTTAGGACCCAAAAAACTGCTAAAAATAGTAAATATTGAAATGAACAAGGAAACAAATGAAACTGAATGGGGGGTCTAGGTGGAATAGGTGGGTGGCCACTAATATCCACCTGGATCATCTCCTTCACAAATTTCATTAGAACAGAATGGATAGCCTATTCGCAGGGCCGAGAATTATCGACTCTAAGAAAACAGAATGGATGGCTTATTCACAAGGTCAAGAGTTGCGGACTTTAAGATAAGCCTAGGAGGCCGCATGGCCTTAATGAATAACCAATAAAGAATTAATAGTAATTAAAATTAACAATAACAAATATTATGGCTACCCAAAACCAATCAATCCTACGGTAGACCATTGCTCAATCGTCTAACAATGAATCTAATGGTTCAAACATGTGTAGAGTGGCAGTTGGGGGAGTTCTTCTCAAAGAGGAATGCCTTACAGTATAATTAAAATCAAATCAAATAATTAACAAAGAATTAAAATGGGTCATTGTTTAAGATATTTATCAATAATTAAAAATGAATGTGCCTATCTTTTTAGAAAACTAAAAAATAAAGATTAATTTGTCAATATGTATTAAAATGATTTACCCTTAAACTTATGGATGCAAGCTTATGGATGTACAAAGTTACTACCTTATCTTGCAATAGTACTATTTATTCCTTGATTTTTGTTTACATACTAGAGTTTCTCTTGTCTCTATCATGTAACGTATCAATTTTACATTTTAGTATTCACATAATCTTATCCACTCAAAGATACCATGGTGAGACCTACTTTGTGTTGCTCTCATATGTGAACCACTCAATAATGATTAGGTTACCTCTCCTTCTTCGTATCAAAAGTTCTTCCATGTTAGATTACTCTCCTTTAAGTTACTCTATCTTAGCCTAGATGCACAAATTTATTTGAGATACTTATTGCTTAAGTAGAGTTTTCTACCACGCCTCTTCTTATCTCTAGGCATTGATAGTTGGATTGAGTCTACTAAACCCTTTGGGGTTGTTTAGGAACTGACTTGGGCTCCAACCCCCTAATCTAGCTCACATTTAGTTAGGATGTTTCATTTCGGGTCCTTAATGCCCTAAATTCATTTGAGAATGCTTAATTATGGGTCTACAAGGTACAATCTTCTTTAACTCTTCTCAATTTCTTGGTGCCATGTGAACCACAATTTTTCTGGGTCATTTCACATCCATGTGCAACAATATGTGGAACATATCACATTGCTTAAGGAAAATACATTCAGTACAAGCCTTGGAACCAATGGTTCTTGGTCAAAACATGTAGTACAATACCTATGTATGATCAACTTTGTTACATAGACTTTGCCCAACAACTAGGCCAACATTCACTTATACCTTTTGGTTTCCTTATTTATTTATATTGATCTTTTTTTCCTTCACAAAAATATTATTACAAGAATATTCTTATTTTAATACCAAGTAACTCCCCTTAAATTACAACATTATCATTCATTAAAAACTACTAATAAAAGGAGTAGTTTTTAAGTACAACTTTTTGGAGTTTCTGGTGGATTTATGGTCAGAATATGGCGAAAAAATTTGTGGCCAAATCTTGATTTGTGTTGTTTTAATTGATTCTTTGAATGTATATATGGATTCAACACCCTCAAAAACCCTGGGGCACTTTTATTGTGAAGAGTTCATGTCAGAGTTGTAATTTCAATAAATCCCTGTAGATTTTAGATAAATTAGATCAGAAAATAAACCAAAAAACTTCCAAAAAATTATACTAGAGACTAATAACTAATAAAACTACTAATCACAATATAAAATATAAAATAGTGATTACATAAATAAATAATTTCAAATACCCACTAAAAATAAATTGCATACCCAACAAAACCCAGAAGAATTCACTAGCACCCAACAAAACCCAGAAGAATTCACTAGCATTGAATGAGGAAACATGACGTGACCATATTGAAAAAAATGGACACTATTACCATATTCCGAAAGTCCTGCATGTGCAAGGGTCATAGATGTAAAGGAAAGATCAACGTGTTATGTGAATCACATGCTTTCACATCACATACCAACATTTACTATATTGTCAACTAGGGCATACCAACATTTACTATATTGTCAACTAGGGCATTAAGATCTCGTTTTAGAGGGAAAAAAAAGGAGACTTCCTATTACTAATGGACCCAAAAAGATGTGCATTGTACAAGTATTTCTATCCTTAATAATAAAATAAGGAGTGGCCCCAAACTTCGAGTTGAAAATCATGGACATACATAGCTATAGCTTGACATTTAAACAATGAAATCCATTAAGACGTTAAAAACACGAGTTAAATAATAAAATCAATTAATGTAAAAAGAAAAGGTCATGGAAAACGTGAACGGCGTTTCCAGCATCACAACTGACGGGAAATGCGCGATGCCTCCGTTTATAAAATGAACAACCCAAAATATCGGCTTACGTGTCACGACTGCCTTGGTTAACCAGTTGGAACTTCGTCTGGTTCGTTGGAGGGTCGTGGGCTGGCCGCTGCTCATTCAAACGTGTGAAAATAAAAGCAGCGTGGGGTCCGACGGAGGGTCGTGGGCTGGCCGCCGCTCATTCATATCGACCGCCAGGCGCTGGACCAAATGCTTGGAGTGTAGGCATGAAGCACGTGGAGAAGTCACGCATGTCGTTCCTTCCGAGTCCCGACTATTTTCCGAAAGGCATCTCTTCACAATTATATAAATTTAACTTCTCTCCACTTCTCTGGTCATTCTGTCACTCTGTTTTATTCGCATGCCCCCTAAGCCATCTTCGTCCTCCTCCTCTTGGTGGCGGTGGAACCTTAAATCTGCTGCTGCGCTTCTCTTGTGTTGAGATCCCTCTGGTGAGATTTCTTACACCCTGTTTGTTATAGGAGCACCACAGTGAATTTATTGGCGCAGATGGCTAAATACATGGAAATGGTGGATGCGGGTATAAGGATCGTTACCAGATTTCAGTCTCACTGCCCTCAAACATCGCGAATGTATTATCATCCAACTTCAAACAATAACATTTGGAACCCTAAAAATGAGGGTGAGGGCGCTTCGTCTGGAGGAGGACTGATGGCTACCTCTGGCGCTTGGCAACTTCCTGCATCTCGCGCCGATGCCGCGTTTGACATTTTCTGCATCGGTGTTTAGGCTGCAATTTCTTCATCTCCTTCTGCATGGAAAACAATGGGATGCGAATTGTTCCCTTACCCTAGTCCCTAATTTATTATTCATTCATTTTTTGTTACATTTAATTATGTCATAAAATCCATGACATTCGGGAGCATAATATGTTCTCTGTTGTTTAAATGTATTCTTCTGGTTCATTTCATTCAATTGAATGTATTAAATACTCGACAATGTCGAAGTGTTGCAGCGTTCAAGCCACGGATTTCCGTACCTGCAATAATTTTCAATCCACTGGATATTTCTAACTTGATATTTTTTCTCTGATTTTCTTCATTCTCAAGAAAAAGTAGAATGATGTTCAACAAAACAAATATTAATGATTTCGCTCAATGGCTAATGATCTGAAAGTCGAATTATGAAATTGAGATTAAGAAACTGATACTGCGTTAACATAGTGAATTTTCCAATTTTTGTTTTATAATTGGCATGCGTCACAAAGTGGCCAATATTTAAATCGGATATAATTTCTCAAACATTTTTGGGAAATTCGAAGATCCGATGCAAGAGTGGGATCCCATGGATGTTAAACCTAAAAAAGGAAAATATTTCTGGACAAAGAATAGGATCAAGGCACATAGTGATAGCAGCAAGACTAGATTGGTTCCCTGTAAAAAGGAGCTGCAGTTGGAAAATCTGGAGATCGCATCAAAGCTAGTCCCACTTGGAGTAGCTCATCACAAATCACGTCCCTCTCTCAAGCAAACTCAGAACTATGGTCCCCTCTGGATCCAGAGCAAGGAAGTAAAGGAGGTAATAGGAGAGGCCTGATGAACGCAGATCCAAGGTTTGCCCTCTTATATTTGGGAGGACAAGCATACATTGACAAAGAGACCTCTAAGAGTCTAAAGTACTGTGTCGAGGGAATACAAGGATCCACGCGCCGATGAAAAGGAGATTATGCAGCAGCTAGCGGACCTGTCTGGCTTTTGAGTGTTTATGGAAAAGCAATGCTTTGGCTGGAATATTGTTCCTATTCTTCACACCATTTCCAGGACTTTAGAATTTCCATCTCTAAAATAATGGACAAGTTTGCAGATTTTGGAATATTTTGAAAATGTGATGTACATGAACAAGTCAATTGTTTGACTTGGCTCGTTTTCATCCTATTGCAGGAATATTCTGGAATTTGTTCAGGTCTCTGAGCTACTCAATGTCATTGGATTGGAAACATATAATCAGAAAATCCAAAACAAAATCAGATTGCAGGAATATTTTGGAATTTGTTCAAGTCTATGAGCTACTCAATGTCAATGGATTGGAAACATATAATCCTGAAAATCCAAAACAGAATGCAACAATAAAGATTTACCATTTGCCTTCCCCAATATCTATCAAATTTTTAGAAATTTTCTTATCTATCAAATTTTTAGAATATTTCAAACTTGACAATCCAGTTCCACTCATGTCTCTGGCTCCCCAAGTCCCAATGTCAGTAGATTGGAAACATATAATCCTGAAAATCCAAAAAAGGAACGCAGCAATAGGGGTTTTAATGCTTTAATCCAGCAGGCAAGATCGAATTTAATTAAGCCTGTCATCTAGACATCCTATCTATTTCAAGGATCGGCTTGGCTGGCTCCTATTGTAGTAATGAATAAAATAGGACAATTCATTAGTAAATTCCTTGGCAAGAAGGCAAAAGCCATATCAAGAAATGCTATCTCATCAACTGGACCACCATCGAGCAAATAAGGAGCATAGGGGACTGGAAAGAAAGGACTTATAGATAATGAATCAGGCAATGGGGGTGAAAATCCTTTGTTGTTTGATATCAGATGGAAAAGCACAAAAAAATACCTCCATTCAACTTGGCTGCTTAGTCTAGACAGGCAGCTTCAGGATATAAAAGCACCAGCAATTTGGAGACTATCCAGCAGCAGTAAACAACATACAAAGCAGTCTCTCATGGGTTCCATGTAAGGGGAAAGGTTCAAAATCTGGGAGGATGGCATACTTGGAAAACAACCTCTAGTCCATGGTCCAGATGCTACAAATCCGAAGTGGTGGATGACCCAGAATAATTTAATTCGCCTCAATCACATCACAGAATGGGATGAGCAAGGAAATGGACTGTGCAATGGATGGAATATACCATATCTACCGGAAAGTTTGAATGATCAATTGTCCATACTCTTACAAAATTTAAGTGGGTCAGCTCGGATCAATCAAGGACAAAAGAGAATGGGGAGAACAAGCAGGTGACTACAGTGTGAAAAGGGAGTATCAAATAAACACTGTATAGCAGGTACAATTATACAAGTCTACAATCTGGAAAACAATATGGGATGGGGAGCATCTTCCTACCATAAAAGTTTTCTGTTGGACACTTGCTCATGGCAAAATCCTGACTGCAGCAAGTCTTTAAAAAAAGGGATACAAGGTCCTTCGAAACGTTTTCTATGCGCCGGAGAGGAAGGAAATATTGAACACCTGTTTCTTAAGTGCGATTACACTCGGGCAGTCTGGAAATCAGCATTTGTTGAAGTAGATTTGCACATAAGTATACCCTCAAACTTGGAAGGATGCGTTTCCGTGATGAGAAAATTTGGTTAAAAGATGTGATAACAAGGGGAGAGGAAAAGAAGAGTTCAACAAGGAAGACCAAAGATAGAGATTCTCAAGAATGGAAGAAATCCAGAAACTCCTTTATGTGATGCAGGGCATCAAAAGGAAAATATGACGGCACCGGGTGCAGGAAGGATTATCCTTGATCCTGGAGTGACTCACAGAGTAACCATATTCATGTATACATAGCTTTAAATTGCAAATATGATTAGAAAAAATAAAAGAAGTCAATGATCTTGGTTGAAATTTCAAGATAAATATCAGCGTATCTTGTATCCATAATGCTAAAATTCTAAGATGAGATTCCAAGATAAACATAAAATGTTTTATACTGTCAAGACTGATGAGCATAAAATAGTTGTTTTTAGTGTGATTTTTTGGACTTTTCTGGTGCCGGAATGTGAAGGAAAATTTTGAGATGAAATCTTGTTGTGATATTTAAATTGGTTTTTTGTCTATATATATGGATTCAGCACCCTGAAAAACCCCGTGGCATTTGGATTGTGCAGAAGTTACCCATCAAGGTTGTGATTTCAATAAATTTCTGCTGGATTTTAGATAAATTAGACCGGAAAAAACCACCGAAAAAACTTCCAAAAAACTCACTAAAAACAACTCTAGCATAAAATTGCATAGTGTTTAGAATCCAAGATAAGCAAAGACTTCTCCACATATAACTAATGCCCCAATATAAGTCTAGACTCATCCACAATGTCTTTGGACATTTTAGAAAAAATCCATATCCATCTCCACTTACATGACGCAGTCTTGCAATGTGCACACTTACACCTAAATCCTTAACACTAAAGCATAAAGCTTTAAGGTTGAGACTCACAGTGCATGCTCACTCCCCATGACCCATTGGTATGCTATATAAAACACTAACCTATGGAATAGACTAATCAAATTGAAATATTTTTAAGTTGTCCAATAAAAATAATAGAACTAACTTTTCTTGTTTGTGTAGGGGAAAGAGAAATTTTCTATTTGATTTTAAGAGTTTTTATGTAGTTTCTTTATTGTTGGTATAGATCTAGGTTTTTATAAAATTAGCCTATTTATTAGTTGCATTATAAAACTAATCTATATTGTGGTTGGATATGTAAATCTCAAGTATTTGGGTTACCATGGCTTCATGCATTTGTTGAGACTTGAATGAATGCAACCAAGTTCTAGCCTTTCAAGTGTTGGGGTGCTAGCCAAGTTCTATCTTTCTTGTTAAACTAATATGAATTTCTTCAAAATGCATGCCCATGTATTGTTATTAGTTAAAATGATAGAATCCTCCCAATATTTTATTTAAATGTGGGTTCAAACTTGTTATATTGTTTATAAGGTCCTTTAGTGCAACTCATCATGTTAAAAGTTGAGAACAATTGTTTATCTTCAAAATAAATTATAATTAAGGGGTTTGGCAAACTACTTTGAAATTTTTTTGACATGTTTCAACATGATTTGTAAATTTTTTAAAATTATATAAACAATGATTATACATAATTGCACCAAATCATTGACTAATTTGACAATAAGAATGCACATGATTGAATGTGTTTTACTTTTCCAAAATAATATAAAACATGCATATTTTTTAATATATTTTACTTTTACAAAATAATATAAAACATGTATATTTATGAAGTTACTTAGTTAACTAAACCATATTTTATGGACAAAAACACTTATATAATAGATGTTATCTAAATGATAGATAAAAATAAATATCAATCATCCTGTTAAGAGTAGTTTTAAAAAAATTCAATATAAAATTGTTGTGTTTGTATCCATTAAATTAATTTATCTTTAAGTTCGTCGTTTATAATATAGGGGTAGGGGCCATTATTTAATTACATAGTTAACTAAGCATCTCAAATTGATTTATTTTTTTGTTTCGTGATATTGGCTCATCTCATGACTATTATTTAATTACATAATTGACTAAGTATGGCAAACTACAAATTTTATTCTTGCAAGTTTATTCCTTTTTTGTTTTGAAGCTTGTATAAGATTACTACTTTAGATTGCAACATTACTATTTGTTTCTTGATTTTTATTTTTATTTTTTATTTTTTATTTTTATTTATCTCTATCATGTAATGTATTGATTTTACATTTTAGTATTTACATAAGTTTATTCACTCAAAAATATTGTGGTGAAATCTATTTTGTGTTTTTTTCCCGAAAAGAAAAATCCTAATTCTCATTAACATAGAAAATTACATGTTGTAAATGCCCTTGGCATATGCTGTAACTGTGAAGTGTTTGCAAAACTGTTAAAAAATCCTACATAAAAACCCTAGACGGGTATACTGATAGAGTTCATATACAAATTTGTTTACATATTCAAAAACTGTTCATAAATATTAACACACAAAAATGTTGGATCTAGTGCCTGTCTGCCCTCTGTATATCTTGGTCCATATACGGTCTATGGTAGTACTGATAGACCTATGCAGGAATATGCTCTCTGATCAGCCTTTCTCCTTGAGGATGATGCATTACCTCTTTCGATAACCTGTTCGCAGATGCATTGTGTTCCCTGTAGATATGAGTACAAGAAAGAAGATCAATTTGTGATTTTAAAAATATTACATCATCCAAAATTGTTCTGAGAGAATATGAATGGCATGTAGTAGTGCAATTGAACGAGATTATGAAAATCTTAGGATCCCCAAATATTTGTAGCTGTCTACAATTTTTGGAAGTAGAAAAATGTAAGAGATGGCAGAGGGTAATGAGTTCTACCTAATTGTTAGTGCCATCTCCCAGCCCCAGGCAGATATGGTAAAAATATGTTTCGGTTATGTGTAGTATGATACCTTCATCCCAACCCTGTTCTTGTGCTGCTCCATCAAAGAAGGCCCAAGGCTTCTCTCTATCTATGACTTCTGGAGTAATGTTCCTTGTCCTGGTGACCTGTGCCTCCTACGGGATTTCAAGGTAGTTCTTACATATCTTTGGTGTATTCTGAGCCCAAACAATCTGTTTCCCCTGAAAAATATTACTGTTTCTCTAAATCCAGATGTGCCAGGACAAAATGAGAGGCAAGTTCCTAGCTTTCGGATGTGTTGCACTATCCCACCAACAGTTCCAATCCATGTACATGTCATCCTCAGACCATGTATTAGGTACCTTAAGATTCTAAAGGACTTGGGCCTAGACATGTTGAGTAATGGGACAAGTGAGGAAAAGATGTTTGGTAGTTTCCTCCTCGTCTTTGCAGAGAACACACCATGTAGGTCCCGGGAATGCTCGTTTCCTTAGATTTGTTCCAATTAGGATTTTGTTCGAAATGATGTTCCACATGAGTAATCGGGTGCGTGGAGGACCATGCAGCTTCCAAATATTCTGCCACCAATATTTCAATACTTCTGGTTTGTGTCTTGCATGTATTGTTGTATATCCATTCTTTGGGGAATAGGTCTCATTTTGTGCTAGTCCCCAGAGCATATCATCTGGCTTGTCCCTTAATCTCACATGTGATTCTGATAAAGCCATCAAGTAGGTCCTCCACTCCATGTGCCACCAAGCAGGATATCCAATGTCGTCCCTGATAACCAAGCTTGCTAATATACAGTTGAGTTTTAAGTTGTGCTATGTTGTAAATGTCCCTTTGGTTTAGATTTTCTATTAGGTCTGGTGGGAGAAGGTGGGAGTTCCCGAAACCAATCCAAGGGTCAATCCCAATACGAGCCGACCCTCCATTGCCAATCCTTTATACGAGCCCCCTTCTAATTGTAGGGATAGTATTTAACACAACCCTCCAGATTAGTGATATACCCTTCCTGTTCCAAGTTGGTAGTCTTAGCCAATCCTGCACTGTGATTGGCCAGATGTATTTGTATGTGATCACCTCTGACCAAAGGCTCATATGCTTCAGGAAATGCCATCCCAGTTTGGCCGCAAGAGCCTGAGCGAAAGCAGATAGGTTTTTCAAGCCCCAACCACCCCATTTTTTCGGGATAGAAATGCTGCTCCATTTGACCCAAGCATATAGTTTTCCCTCCTTATGCCCCTTCCATAAGAAATTGCAACATATTCTTTGAATCCTTTGAATAATTCCTTGTGGGATCCAAGCCAGGGACATCCAATAAACCAGTGTGGCTTCAAGAACTGTTTTGATAAGCACCAATTTGCCAGCCCTGGATAGTAGCCAGTGGTTCCAAATATTTAATCTTCTTTCTATCTTTGTGATCAACCATATCCAGTCTGCTATTTTTTATCCATATATTTGATCCTAAATCCCAAGTACTTCAGTCCTTCCTCGAGGGTCTAAATTTGAAAAGGGAAGTTTTGAAGGGCAAGATTGGTTTCCTATTGAGTACATCTTGATAGGGAGATGGTGGATTTAACCTAATTAATCTCCATCCCTGTGGCAGAGCTGAATAACCTCATTATCCCCGAGAGAGTATTAATGTCCTATATGCCCCCATCAAGAAAAATGAGGATGTCATCAACTAAGAGAAGATGAGTTAATATATATTGGTTTGTTATCTTGAGTCCCATGAGTCTACCCTCACGCTTTTCCGAAGAAATCTTTATGCTGAGTCCTTCCATGACCAATAGGAATAGTAGAGGGGATAGGGGACATCCTTGTATGAGTCCCCTCTCTACACAGAAGGAGTGGGTCGCTGATCCATTGATTAAAATTGCAAAGGATACCAAAGTAATACAACACATGATCCATTTGATGAAATCTGGTGGGAAACCCAAATGGGTGAGTAACATCCGGAGATATAGCCAGTTGACTCGGTCAAATGCTTTTGAGAGATCAATTTTTAGCGTCACTCCTTTGAGTTTCTTCAGCTTGATAGAGTGGAGGGCCTCTTATGTCGTGCCAATGTCCTCATGGATTTGACGGTTTTGTAAAAAGGCAAATTGTTCCAGGGAGATGTGTTCCGACATGATAGGTTTGATACAATTAGTTATAATCTTAGCTATAATTTTATAAAGGCGGTTACATAGGGATATAGGTTTGAAATCGTTAAAGGATAGAGGGGAATCCAGTTTAGGGATGAGGGCTATAAAGGTGGAGTTTATAGGCTCATGCATTCTACCCAGGATACGGCTTTCTTCGACTACATCAAGAAGGTCAGGTCCAATGATGTCAAAGAAGGTAAGGTAGAACTCCACAGGCCATCCATCCTGCCGTAGAATTTTATCCCTTTTGAACCATTTCTTTTTCTTCTTCTTCATATTAAAGGTTTTTTCATATTGGTTAAGTTTCCTTTAAGTCACTCTATTTTTGTTGGATTTTAAGAAAAATCACAAGATTTGAGTGTGGAAAATGTTGAGCTAACCACTTGCAAAACAAGAAAGAAGAGAGAATGAAATTAATAAGAAATTTAATATTGAACCATGGAGACAATTCAAATTACTCATAAATTTTGATGATATGTTATTGTTGAACATGGATACAATATATAGACTCTTTGGGAGACCAACCAATTTGAATTAGGTTTGGGTTCCATGTGCAATTGCCTTAGTTGGCAAGTGAAAATTACACCAGGAGACCCAAAATTAGAAATATATCCTAAAATGGAGTGAATTGGAAGCAAGTAGAGTTAGAAATTAGTTAGAATTTATTGATAGCTCTCATGTTGAAACTACTAACAAGTTAAACTATAAAATAGGTCTAAAATCCAATTAACAAGTGAAGGAGAAATAAAAATGGTTGTTACTTTCTACAAAGTAGGGAGGAAATGCATACTCTAGGAAGCCCTATGCATAAGGTAGTACGGATTTATGTAGTGGAAATAGTCATTTCATCCTCCAACCAGTGTCTCAATGCCACATGTCATTCTAGTTAGAACCCTTGCTAAAAAGAGGCTTGCAAAAAATAGAAAATGTGCCAAATGATACATAATATCTAGTAGTGAATGAAAAGTGGCCATATGTGCCCCTAATAACGTATGGAAGATGATCTAATGATGACTAGAGTGTAGGTCCTAATGGACTATTGAGTGTAATGTACCCCAACAACCTTAGCCTAGATGCACAATCTCTTTTGGGATATTTATTGCCTAAATAGGGTATTCTACCACACCTCTTCTTAAATCTCTAGGCATTAATAGTTGGATTGAATCTGTTAAATCACTTGGGGTGCTTAATTGACTTTTTTGTTGTTTGGGAACTAACTTGGACTCCAACCCCCTAATTTAGCCCATATTTGGTTAGGATTCTTTATTTTGGATCCTTGAAACCAATGGTCTTCATCAAAACATGTAGCCCACTAGCTATGTATGATAAACATTGTACATGGCCAATGTTCACTTATACCTTCTAGTTTCCTTGTTTATTTATATTAATCTTTTCTTCCTTGTAAAGCCTCTTCAAATATTCTTTTTTTGAAGAGAAGTTTATAAGAAATACTTTTAATTTCGGTAAATGAAGATAAATATTTAAATGTTGGCTTAATATAATACAAATATTGTAGTGTCTGTAAAATGAAACATTAAATCAAAACATAATAATAATAAAGTGTAATGTTAGTTCAATTAAAAAAATAATAAAAAATAAAATGTAATAAAAATAATAAATCATGAATTTGTTATATTGCAAATTTGTTTTTATTATATATATATATATATATAATATATATATATATATATAATATTATATATAACATTAAAATAAATTAAATAATAACAATTTAGGAACATATAATTAAATAAACATATTAAAATCTTAAAAAATTTTAGTTAATAAACTTATAATAAAAATTAAAAATATTTTTAAATACAACAATGGGTATATATGCATAGTCCAACTAACACAGGAAATGACCATTTTTGTAGCATTTTTCCTAGTCAATTTTGTTCAAAATTTAGTATATATTTTAAAAATCATAAATTTAAGTTGTTTAATTTGCAAATATCAAGAACCTAGGTCTTTCAAGGTGTTGAATCTATTTATGCATTCAAAAGTGTATTTTAAACAAGAAGAAATCACAATTTAGCTAAAAATTGTATTGTTGAATATATATATGATTCATATTCATTATATAAAGATTTATTTAACCATGTAAATTAAAATAATGATTCACACTCATAGCTATTATATTTCATAACTCTATATTTAAATTTAATTAATAAGCATATAAAAATT
>APFE030044396.1:24216-47463 GCA_000404065.3 Pinus taeda | reverse complement strand
GTTTGCATTTTGATAAATTTGATCCCTATTGATATTTGATAGACTTAGAATTAAAAAAGATCAACACTAATTTAAAACCAAGTAAGTCCTTGTCATTCATTAAAAAATACAGATAAAATTACTGGCTATCAATTAAATTATATAAAAAAATGATAATATAGATAAGTAACCTCAAGTCTGTAAAATGCATACCAACCAAACCCCAAAAGATGCTTAAACCATTGATGGGGAAACATGATCAGAAAATTAAAGGAGTTGTCTATAATGCGACTTTTTGGAGATTCCGGTGACGGAATCTGGCCGAAGAAATGAGGTTAAATCTTGATTTTTAGCAGTTAAAATGGTTTTTTAACTGCATATTTGGATTCAGCGCCCTGAAAAACCCCTGGGAGCCATTGATTGTGCAGAAACTAGCTATTAAACTTGGGATTCCAATGAATTGCTGCCGGATTTTGACCGGGAAAATCCGCCGGAAAGGCTTTCAAAAAGTCGCGTTATAGACTACTGCAAAATTAAATGGCTTGTAAAAAAAAAGTTGTGACTATTAACACATTTGTTAAACTATGCAAATATAAAAGTCATCAAATCTAGAAAAAAGAAATCGACTACTAAAAATTCTCAATATGGACTATCAAAAAATGCTTTTGCATCACCTACCAACATTAACTAAAGCATTAAAATCTAGTTTGACCTCAGAGAGAGACTTGCTATCAGTAATGAACCATCCTCAATAAATCACAAAGGAGTGCCCCAAACTTCAAGGCTTGATTGAAAATCATGGAGTCTCCACTAATCGTCTCATGGCTTGATATTTAAACATGGAATCATTTAAGGCATTAAAAATATGAGGTAAACAATAAAATCAATTAATGTGAAAACCAGTGTTTATGGAAAACGTGGCCGACGTTCCCAACATCACCATCGAAGAGAAATGCGCGATGCCTCCGTTTGTAAAATGACACCCCAAAACATCGAAACTTACGTGTCACGACTGCCTTCGTTAACCAGTTGGAACTTTGTCTGGTTCGTTGGTGGGTCCGACGGGTCCGACGGTCATGTGGACCGCCAGGCGCTGAACCAACTGCATGAAGGAAGAAGAGGTTTCGTTGCTGCTGCCAAGCTGGACTTAGAGTACGAACGCGGACAAATCCTTCCTTCCGACCACTTTCCGAAGACTGTCTTTTCACCCCAAAAAAACCAGAAAGTTGCGTTGTTACATTTTTGCCCGGTGAGCTCACGCCCATGTCCGTCAAATCCCCAGAGTATTCCGGAACCTGCAATTAAGGATGGCCTATTTTTTGCCAATTTTCTCGGGTCGTTAATGAACAGCGGGTGTATATGTCCACGGTTGATTTCGGCCTTAACAAAATCGAACAATGAATATATACATCAGCCGTTCATTTATGCCCCAATAGCATGGGAAATATGACTTGCCATCTTCTCGCGGTAGGGAGAAGGCATTTGAACTTCAGACCGTAAACGGCAAACAAACCGTTGAAAGGAAGCAGTAATCCAAATGGCTGTAATCTAAGCCAAAGGTTCCACACCGGGTGTAGAAGCATCATGTAGTAACAGTCGCCGAGAAGGACCACATCGGCACAATTTCTTCAATTTCCCATTTCTAAACACGCACGAGTAACCAAATTTTTTTAAGGTACCTATATTAACATTTCATGTCATTTAAATTGGACTTTGTGAATTCAATTAACTGAGTCAAGTCTGATTTGGTGCACCGTTTTTGACCTTTAACTAAAAAATCACTGAAGTATGTGAGTTTTTTTTGAAATAAAACCTATCAATCTATCGATTTTAATTAATAGTACAATATAGAGAACAAACTGGGGTTTAGGTAGTTTTTGATCCCATTTTCTTCAGATTATTTTTCCATGATCCATCCCGTAAGTGTGATGGTATCATTGCTAGAAACCTGCCTCATATGATTCACGGCCAGACACTCACAGATTCAGGATTCGGCCGTTAAGTTTTGATATGGAGAACCTTAAAATCTCACAAAAGCATTGCAGATTCAGATTAGGAGAACGTCCAATAAGAAAAACGTGGTCTGTTTTGCAGAATTCGGTGCTATATTCTCGTGCATTCTGTAGCCGCAGAGTTGCTGCTTTTCAATTTTTTTTGTTTGTTTGTAGGTAGCCATTATAAGAATCATTCAAATTGTTCATTGCAGGACTCGTCCCCTGTTCGACCTGCGTGATATGTGAGCGCAAAACCCATTTCACAGAAAAGTTCTGCGAGGTACCCATTTATCTCTTTCATTTGGTATTTTGTGCATCACTGTCATTTTCTGTTGCGTTACGCATATACAGAGACTTGCATTACTCTTTGCACGACACAGAGATAGGTTACAGAGGGTGTGCTAAATTAAACATATATAAAGGCCTCATCTTAAAATGGGAAACAACGGGAAGGAAATCTCAATTTTTTTGGAAACAAATTATTTAGGCAAAGCCAAAATTGCTTCAACAAATAAATCAGGGAAGTGGATTTGGGTAAATGCAAAATAATATTGGGGCATTTTGAAGTGCAAACTTGCTCATTTTAAATGGGAATAAAGAAAAAGAAAACAGTGCCAGAAAAAGAAAACAAATAAGAGCAACAAAAATAAAGAAAACTCAACCATTTATAGTACCACATCTGCACCTCTTATTTGGTCGTCAAATCTCTATGTCCAGGAATTGATGAAGGCAAGGGAAAGGTTGGAAATTTTGGAAGCTAAAGAACACGAAAGGGACCACAAAATCTCAAAAATTACACTTGCAAATTGATTTTTAATAGAAGGTAATAGGATCCTAAAAGAGCAAGTAGTAATGCTACAAGAGGCGGGAAACAAGAATGGGAAAATATGAAGGCAACATGGCAAACCAAGAAAAAATCAATAGTGGCAAACAAGGAAGTGATAATTTCTAAAGCAACTCAGATAGACACATAAATATTTCAGTAGGTAGTCTTTTCCAAAAAAAAGGCGAAAGAGATCAAGAGGACAAGCATTCCAAAAGAAATCAAAACCAGAGCTGAGGGTACTAAAGGTTACATAAGGATGGATGAAAAATAAGATGTAAGTGCTCATACAACACAGGAAAGAGAGCACAAAGATAGAAAAAATAGGAAATGAACTCTATTATAAGAGGAATAAGTGACTATGGAAAGAATGAAAGCAATCTCAATTTGACAAGAGACTTTTTGAAAGAAAAATTACATTGGAGAGGGCAAATTTGTCAAGCAAGAAGGGTGGGAAAAATATGTGAAGAGAGGTCTCAGCGCATAAAAGTCGTCATGGTGAGTGTGCAACACAAACACTATCTCTTAAGCAAAAAGAAACTCTTGAAAGGTTCACACTTCTTCTTAGATGAAGATCTAACTAGCAAACAACAAGAGGTGAGAAGAGAAGTGGAGAAAATTAGAGCAACGAGAAACGAAGGGAAAAGGGTATGCTTGTACAATGGTAAAGCGGTTATTGCAATGTTTGAGCCTCATGGCAAAGCACGGCAGCAATTTTGCAGTAAAGAAAAACCATTTAATTTTATAATAGGGAGGAAAACAATGATATCAACATGGATGAAAAGGGGTGAAGACTCAAATTTAGTCTTGTATGCGACGCGACATAGCTATCAAATCCCACCCAGGTCTACCTAAGTCTAGTATGTTCGATTTGTAGAGGTTACCCTTGGAGGAGAGGACATGGGATAGGGCCTATTGCAGAAGATAGAGACATAATCTGTCTCACAGAAACTCATGAACATGATGGTTGTAAAACTCCTATGCTTGATGGTTATTTAAAATTAGCAGTTTGGAACGAGGCAACAGAAAATGGAAAAGGGTATGGAGGAATTCTGGTTTTAGTGAAAGAAAAAGGTCGTCACATACAGCTTGTGAAAGAAGATACAAATAAGAAATATTTATGGTTCAAAATAACAGAGAATGAAAACCACATAAGAATTGGAGCATGCTATTTTGCACCTCAAGCCTAAAAAATTTACAAAACTAAGGGGCTAGATAGCAAAGACCCATATGCAGTTTTAAAGCAATATATTGATGTATATTCTCAGCGGGGAGAATTTATTTTAATGGGAGATTTAAATGTTAGAACAACAAATCAACAAGCTAGTTTTTTGTTGTTGCAAAGAACATCACAATCCTATCTCGCTCATTGAAGAGGAGAACCCCCAATGGCTGAGATGTTCAGAAAATGAAAAAGTTAGCGATCGTTTTGGAAAGGGGTTGCTCACGTCGTGTGCTGCTTTCAACTTAATCATCTGCAGTGGTCTTGATAAATGGAAAAGGTCTGGGAAGTTCACTTGATATAAATGATAGATGAACTTAAGATTGGAGAGCATATGTGGGACTTAAAACCAGACCATAACCAAATTTATATAAAGCTATCTAGGTTAGAAGAAAGACAACATAGGAAGAAAATTCAATGTTCTTGGTAGTCGATATCAAGGGGCAAAATTCTTCTAACACAAGAAAATTGCACTATCTTCAAAGCAATGTTGGAGAGATCAATTTAGAAGGGGAAGAGTGGTTCCCAAAGCTTAAATAGTCATGAGTTAACAAATATAATTCAAAGTGCACTTGAGAAATGCAAAAGAGCAAAAAATAAGAAATTTGAATCAAATTGTTTCCCTGTAAATGCTTGATTTGATGAGGAATGCAAAATGGCAAGAAAACCTTGAAAAATGCAAGCGAGGAGAAGATGAATGCAAAGTTATATAAGCATATTTTAAAAACGAAAAAATATGAGTTCATACAAACAAGGTGAGAAGAGTTAATATATCTAGGTAAGAATCACCCAAAGCGTTTTTGCCAGGAACTTCAACCAAGGAAGAAGAAAATTGAAAACAATGTTACAACCAATCAATGGTTTGACTATACAAGACAACTTAGTGAGAAAGAATCAAAGGAGGAGCCTCCTCCCAAGATTAACACAACTACAAAGCTTTTCACATTACAGGAAGAAAAGACAGGAATTAAAAAGTTGAAAATAGGAAAGGCAAAGGACTTGGTTGAACTTCAAGCAGAATATCTAAAGTGGGGAATGAACATTCTTGCACCACACATCATGGAAATATTCAACAACGTCATTCAACAAGGATTCCCAAGAGATTGGACAACTAGTCTAGCAATACCCCTTTTTAAAAGTGGAGACATTAATAATCCTTCCAACTATAGAACCATTATGATCAATTCTTTGTTTGCAAAGCTCTTCAGTAGCATGGTGGAAAATAGAATCAGTAAGTGGGTGAAGTCAAAGAATAGAGGGCAAAGGGCAAGCAGGTTTTAGGCAGAAGCATTCTATAGTAGATTATGGTATCACGTTGAGGCACATTATTGAAAAGGTTTGGGAGGACAAAGAAGAAGTATTTTGCTGCTTTCTTGACTTCAAAAAGGCATTTGACACGGTCCCTAGAGATAAGTTGTGGAGTAGAATGTAAGAGCTTGAAATTCCTTTGCATTATAGTTGTTGTCCATAGGCTTTATGAAAGGGTGAAAGTCAAAATTAGAACTTCAGTAGGCATTCCAGAAAGCTTTCGAAGTGACATCAGAGTCAAGCTAGGTTTCCCTTTATCCCCTACACTTTTTGGTTTAAGTATTGATAAATTGGAAGAATGGCTAAATCTATAAGGTGGGGATGGTGTTCAGTTGGGGAAGTTTGTGATAAAGCTCCTTTTATATGATGATGACCTTGTATTGATTGCTAAAACGACACAGGGATTGCAAATGCACCTTTTTGCCCTTGAACATTTGGTAAAGTAGTGGGGATGCAAGTCAATATCACCAAGACCAAAATAAGTATTTTCTCAAATAAAAAGAAGTAGAGCCAACACAGATTCTTCTTTGAAGAAAACATTGTTGAAGAGGTAAATGAATACAAGTACCCCGGGATTGATTTCAACAACAAACTTAATTGAGAGCACTGTAGAAAGAAGAGAATTTTAGGAGGGTGGAAAGTATTATATGCTCTTCAAAGAAAATGTAGAGAGATAGAGTTATGGGATTGGAAAACAATTAAAGTGCTTTTTGGGCTCCTAGTTTGTCCAATGATATTATATGGGTCTGAATTGTGGGCTAGCAGCATCCCTGTCTCAAAATGGAAGCAAATTGAGAAAATCCAAAAGCGTTTGATCATGAACAAGTTTAAAATAAAAAGTTCGGTCTCTTATGAGATAATGTTGAGTGAAACATGAGCAAATTCCATCGAAGCAATTGCTATGGTGCGTCTCATAGGGTATCTTCAGAGAATTGAGTAAATGGGAGAAGGTAGATGGCCTAAAATTATCTTCAATAAAGGAATGAGTGAAAGAAAGATATAATGGATGAGACATAACAACAAATGGATGAAAAAATGGAATATTTACCTCAATGCATGTCCCGCAAATAGCAAGGATTTAAAGAGTTATGTTATGGAGAAGTTTCATAAGAATATATTGGGAAAAGAGTTGGGTAGAAAGAAGAAGTACTATGTTTAAGAATTCAACCCCACGTGTGATCTCCAATAAAAAGAGTACATTGGAGCTAGCATTCCATGGAGAGCAAAGATTCTTATTGCTCAATTAAGAACTAAATCTCATCAACTACGGTGCGAAACAGGTCAATGGAAAAGGCCTAAAGAAGCATGGGAAGAGTGGGTGTGTACTTTTTGCACTTCTAGGGTAGTGGAATCGAAAAAACATTTCATTTTGGAATGTGATGCTTTTAGGTACATCAGAGGCAGTTACAACAGTATATTAACAATGATTCCTTGGCATTATCTTTTCAGTGAGGGGATTGTTAGAAGGTTGGGTCAACTCATCATTAATTTGAATAATAAGAGTATTGAATTCCAAAAGGCAAAAAGCAGGAAAGTTAGTGGTCCCATAGACTATATCTAGTCTCGTGGACATTAAAATTTCATTTCATTTTAACTTTAACATCTCTCCACATCTATCCTTATTCAGTCAATCTGTTTCTATTCGCATGCCCACGAAGCCCTCTTCCTCCTCCTCTTGGCGGCGGTGGAAGTCGTAATCTGTTGTTGTGCTTCTCTTGTGTTGAGATCCCTCTCGTGATTTATTATCCCCCGTTTGTTATAGGAGCAGCATAACCAATTTTTTTGGCTCTTATGGCGAAATACATGGAAATGGTGGATGTGGGTATAAAGAGTGTTACCTGGTTTCAATCTCATTGCCCTCACACATCATGCATGTATTATTATCCAACTTGCAATAGCAACATTTGTAGATACAAAGAGGAGGGTCATGGTGCCTCTTCTGGAGGAGTGATGGCTACCTCCCTTGCCCTGCAACTTCCTGCATCTCACATCAATCCAACATTTGACATCCTCTACATCGGTGTTTAGGCTGCAATTTCTTCATCTCCTTATGCAAGGAATATAATGGGACATAGATTGTCCCCTTAGCTTAGTCCTTAACTTATTATTCATTCATTTTTTGTTACTTTTAATCATGTCATAAAATCCATGACATTCGAGAGCATAATATGTAACATTGTGATAATGATTATGAGATTGATTGCCACATTAAGACAATGTTTGTCATAAAGCGAAGTTGGATATTTTGTACCATTCCAACGTCACAATATTAAACACTAATATTATAAATCATAACAATATTATAAACCCTAAGAATAATATTAATATATCAATATTATAAAACCCTAACATTATGAAACTCAATATTATAAACCATAAGATCAGTATCCTAAACCCTAGGATTAATATTATAAACCTTAAGGTTAAAATTAAAAACTAGGATTAATATTGTAAACCCTATGAGTACTATTATAAATCTTAGGATTAATATTAAACCCTACAAATATAAAACCTAAGATTGATATTATAAACCATAAGACTAATATTAAACCCTGTAACCAATATTATAAACCCCAAGAATAATATTACAAATTCTAGTATTAATATTAGAAACCTTAGGATTAAAACCTTAAGAATAATATCATAAAACCTGGGATTATAAACTATAGGATTAATATTATGAACCCTAATATTAATATTATATTAGATTGTAGGATTAATATTAAACCCTAAGATAAATATTATAAACCCTAGGCTTAATATTATAAACGCTAAGAATATAAACCTTAGGATTAATATGATAAAGGTTAGGATTAATATTAAATCCTAATATTATAAACCCTAAGATTGGAAACCCTAACATTAATATATCAATATTATAAACCCTAGGATTAATAAATTACATTGTAATTTAACATTGCGACAATGATTGTCACATTAAGACAATATTTTACACAATGTGATGTTGGATAGATTTTTGTATCATTCCAATGTCACGATATTAAACTAGATATTATAAACCTTAACATTATAAAACCTAATATTAAAAACTCTAAGATTAATATTATAAACCTTAAGAATAATATTATAAACCATAAGATTAATATTAAGCCTTATGATTAATATTATAAACCTTAATATTAATATTAAACTCTAGGAGTAATATTGTAAACCATGTGATCAATACTATAAATACTAGGATTAATATTAAATTCTGAGATTTAGGGAGGCTGGAGTGGGAGGGGTGCTTTTTAACCTCGAAGAAAAATCTGGAATAAAGTTTGCCTGGGGACTTGGGAAAGCCTCGAACAATCAAGTCAAAGTGCTCTCACTCTAGCAAGGCCTAAAGAATAACATCTCTAAAGGCGTTATGAAATTGATCATTGTAGGTGATTCAATGGTGGTTATCCAAAAATGCATAAGCCTTTCTAGGAATGAACACTTTTATTGACTCATAAACCTCTCCATTGATCATAAAGATAATGTATCTTCTAAACAAATTAGAAGATTACAAAATTTTTCACGTTAAAAGAGAAAATAACCATTTGGCGAATATTCAAGCCTATAAGGGAGCGAAATTAGAGCAAGGATGCTTACTCATTGATCAACATATTTGTACATGTCATGTCCCTTAATTAAAACATTAATTGTAACCTATAGGATCACAACTGAAGCATGTGAATTAACGAGGATCAACATTTAATTAAATATGATAACATTATGAGGATACACAAAAGTTCTTCGGGAGAGGACAACGATAGATGGACATTAAAGAACAAGTGGGCGTGGGGAGTAAGGCGACCATGTTACAAGACAAGTGGGCTCTCATCCCTTGGCTAATAAATGTGAATTCAAGTGAGAGCAGTCTCAATACCATCGCAGTTCGAGTTGATAAGAAATTGGTGGTTGTGGAGAGGGAGGAAGGTGGTTTGGCTTTGGCGCAGAAAATAAATGTATTTACGCTTGATAAGATGGGAGGGAATTTCAATAAGGAGCAGTTGGTTATATATAACAGTTAGCTGAAACAGCTCAAACATAGAATTATTCTGAAACAGTTTCTGCGAGTAATGGAAGAGGGAATGACACAGAGGAGCTTGGGCATAGCATGAGTGTTGCAGAATTGGTTGACAATGCATGCAAGAAGGTTGTTAAGGAGATTGTCAAGGAGATTAACGAAAAACATAGCTGTTGTGTTTTCCCAGCTATCTAGTTTTGGGAAGGATATGGAGTTAATTTGAAAGTCAATGGAACACCTGAATATGGGTGTATTAAACCTGAAATATAAAGTTGATAATATTGAACTGCTAGTGGAGTTAGCTACTGTGGGGATTTTGAAGGAGGTATTCGAGCTTTGTGATGGCTTTGCTCCTATGGCAGAGGGAAACGATGATGCTACAAGTCATGAACTGGAACTTGGTGTAGGGAGGAGCACAAACCTTGGCATGTTATTTGAGGCGTCTCAGGAGGAATTTGAGCCTGGAAGTCACGGTTAACTGTTGTTTTACAAAATTATAGTTTTATGTTTAGTTAGATAGTAAAGTACTATAGATTTTTTTGGAAAATCTATAGTTTGAAAGATGTAAAGAATATATATAGGAATAAGATAGGTAGTAATAAGCCCAAAGGGATAGCTTAATTGGTCGAGCTCTCATTACTAAGTACCTTGCCTATTGAGAGGTCACGAGATCAAATCTCCTCGATGCCTTTAGGGTTAGGCTAGATATATTAGGCCACCTTTGGTGGATATGTGTGGATTATTGCTCATAGAAGTAGCAGCCACTCAGTGACCGTGAACCATTACTGCCTTAAAAAAAAGATAAGTAGCAATAAGGTCTCTCTGGTTATACATTTGCACCAATATGAGATGGAGTTCTCCATGATTGTAAGGGACTTGGCCCATTCCCAACTTTATTAATGAAAAATGCTACTCATTCTCTTAATTTTTTTTATTAAATCCCAAGATTAATATTATAAACCCTAATATTAATGTTACAAACCCTAGGAATAATATTATAAACACTAGGATTATGAACCATAAGGTTAATATTATAAACCTTGATATTAATATTCTAAACCATAGGATTAATATTAAACCCTAAGATAAATATTATAAACCATAGATTAAAATTAAACCCTAGATTTAATAGGGTTTAATTTTAATCCTAAAATTATAAACTCTAAGATTGTAAACCTAACATTAACATATCAACATTATAAACTTAACATCAAGATTGACCCTAGGGGTTATAAATCCTATGATTAATATTATAGGATTAATAAATCGCAATGTAATGTAACATTGCAACAATGATTGCGAGATTGATTGTCCTATTAAAGCAATGTTTATTACAATGCGACATTGGATAGCTTTTTATATCATTCCAACATCACAATATTAAACTATAATATTAAATCAAATATCATAAATCTTGAGTTTAATGTATTCAACCCTAACATTATTATTATAAATTTTAAGATTTATATATTATATAAACTATTATAAACCATTATAAACCCAATTATATAAACCCTATGATTAACTAAAATCTTAAATATTAATACCCTATTAATATTACAAACCCTAATATTAATATTACAAACATTAGGATTATAAACCCTAGGATTACAACCCATACGATTAATATTATAAAACTCTAGGATTATAAACTCTAAAATTAATATTATAAACCGTAGGGTTAATATTAAACCTTAATATAAACTCTAGGATTAATATTAAACCCTAAGATTATAAACCCTTAGATTAATATTTTATACCTTAAAATTTTAAACAATAACATA
This sequence comes from Pinus taeda, assembly GCA_000404065.3. NCBI lineage: Eukaryota > Viridiplantae > Streptophyta > Pinopsida > Pinales > Pinaceae > Pinus > Pinus taeda. Next base: position 36,338 of record APFE030044396.1, on the reverse strand, counting down.
TCAATATTATAAAATTTTACTATTGTTCTCGATAATAACAAACCAATGTAGTTGATATTAAATTTGTTCATGTTCTTGATAATATTGCACTTGTTCTTAATAATATAATAGTCAGTGATTGCAGACATGCTTCTTGCTCCCCAACAATCATTAAATTTTGGGTGGAATATGAATCTAAACCTAGAGGCACGACTAAGCCTGCATCTCCTAAACGAATAGACAAGATTAAGTATATCAATACCGTTAAAACCATATCCTTGTTAGAGATGGTACAAATGGCGAAGAGAGCATTAAACAAAGATTTAAATCATTTATTAATGTGTTTGGGATGAATGCAACAGTAATTGAGCATTAGTAACGTGCGGAGTATTGAAACGATCCATCACTAAGACAAAGAAACGAACAACATCGCTGATGGAAGATGGAGGAGGCAAGTAGATGGAATATGGAGGAGTGATTTTACAATTATAAAATATTCACTAGTAATTGCACCGAGAGGTGCAAAGGAATGACGAAAGCTCAAGATTGGGCTTTAAAGCTCAAGACTAGACTCTATGAGGTTTCCGTGAACCTCGTTGTTCGAGTGGTTTAGGTTTCTTGCGAGAAACGATATAGAGGGGACAACAGGGGCAGGGTTGGAGGAATTGTCTTGTTTCCTTTCCATTCATTACCCATCTATTACAATGTTCTATCAAAGCTATGTCTAGACTATTGATCATGCATTCACGAATAACTTTCCCAATGAGTATTGTAAATTGTGCATTCACGAATAGATCTTCCCAATGAACATTGTAAATCATGGATTTTATTCGCTAATGATTTTGATAATTTCATGGCTTCCACGCTTTCAAACACATTTTGTTTTGTAGTAAGGCGGATCTAGTAATTCAAATTATGGTGGAATGACATTTGTTTTTCCAGGCTTTCTATGCAAGATTCATTTTCCACCGAGATTTCTTTGAGGTTTTCTTTCTGTGAACCTATACCCTTGAGTGGGAAGTTTATCTCCTCCTCTAGAATGCTTGATTTTATGGGATTTTGAGGGAACTTCTTCCAATGTTTTCAATAGTGTCGAAGATTTTGTTAGCTGCAAAACTCACAAATGTTGCTTCCTTATCTAAATGGTAAGCAATGTGCCTGAAATCCCATGCTTCAGAGAAATGTTGGATAACCTATGTAATAACATCACGTTGAGATTCATTGCCATCATAAACGTAGATTATCAGTTTGATCAAAGAGACTGCTCGAATTTTCGTTAAGAATCTTGTAATGCTTATCTATTGGATCTGGAGATTCAACTTCCTATGGGATCGATGTTGAACCTTCAGCTTCATTTTGCATAGGCCTTATTTACTGATTAAGTAATGTTATTAATTCTTCGGATATAAATCTACCCACTTCGCATCCTTGATCCATATGCTTCTCTGTTTGCTTAAATAAATTATATATTAATTATTTGGTTATTATTACAATTTTATATTTAAGTTTTTACAATAAAAGTAAATGTTATGTTTTTTTCTTGTTTCTTTCTGTTCAAAATAACATATATACCTATATAATTTTTAATTAAAAGAAATCTCTAAAAAAAAAATAAATTAAATAAATCATATCAATTTAATATTCTAATACCTATTTAATAATGATCTTACTATTTTATTACAATTTTATAAACCATTAAAGGTTCTCAATATCAAGCATGCATGTTATCACAAAATTGGAACTCAAAAGTCCAAATGCATAGTTAATGACTGATTCGTCATCTTCTTTGTAAAAGAGTCCTGCAAGGTAATGAGATTTAAATCCGTGAAGAGCATGGGGCACATGTTATGTAAAAGATTCAACGAAATTTTATGCCTCGAAAGATATTGGTTATAGAACATTATAACTTTTAATGTGCCAAGCATTGTTTCCCTGGAAAGATAACACAATTTCTTTAATGGTTGTGCACCTTCCATAATCAGGATAAGGATAGTTTTATTTGAAAGGAACCGTGCTTTCTAGAGTTTACTCATAAATCAATGAATCAGTTCACTTAAAGTTCAGTTTACCTTTGAATATTTAGATAAGTTAGATCCCTTGAAACCAATGCAAAACCCGACATCTAGGCTTTTAGGGAAAGCAAATTGTTAAAACCACTACAACATACAACATTCAAACCGCATATATCCCTTTGAAAAACTTTCAAATGGCAAATGGTTGTAAAATTTTGTCCCTTGAAACCTATCAAAGTCTTACGTTTAATTTCATAGTCAAGGGAGATCACTGAAACTACTACAATAGACTACATTGAAACCTCATATTCCTTTGCTGAACTTTTAAAGGAAAAATTGACAGTAACATTTCATTTCTAGAATATAAAACATTTGAAATATAATTTGTTTGTATGTAAGTCTATGTTTTACCTCATACATTTAAAACAAAGGTCAAATATACTTTAGCCCATTATATCTTATATTTTTTCTATGAACTATGAATGTTTTTTTGGTGAAATGAAGTCACATTCAAAATTAATTTTCTTGAAAAGTGGTGCAAATAGCCATGAATGTGATATTGTGTTTCTGGCTTTTTGGCTAGAGAGCCAAACAACAATATTGCAAAGAAAGTGTCAAAGACACAGAACGTGAAATATTGAGTCAAATCACATGAGGTTTTGATAAATTGAGCGATTTAATGTTTCTTTATGGCAGATTCATGTGCCAAAATTGCAGAAATCAAGGTACCCGAAAAAATTACAATGAATGAATCCATGGCAATTATGTTGAAGAGCCAAAGCATTCTTAAATATACAAATGTTTTAAAAGAGCCACATGCTTTAAGAAAGCCACATTTTATAGTATAAATAACCACCGAAAAAAACCATTACCACATGTCTTATTCATTACCATGTGTCTTATACCATAGCAGAACATCAACATTCTTAGAGGTGACAATTTTCAAAAGTCATCTGAAGAATGAAGTACAAATACTCTTAAACTAATATCACTACCTAAAAAAACCTTGCCATAATAGAATTTCAAAATCTAGAAATATAAGAGAGGTTCTTTTTGTTGAGAAATGACAACAAGAAATTCCAGTTTAATTTGTTCTTGAATTAAATTCTGAATTAAAAGAGAATTCTTTCCTCATAACAATTTGAAAATAATTAATTAAGTTTAATTTAACTTAATTAATTTAAGAAATTCGAATTGGAAGTCTTTTAGAAAACATGTATATGTTTTCCCTAACTTATAGGAGCTCAGGATGAGTTATGAATGAGTCGTAATTAGTTGACTTGGTTTATTGAATTAAGTCCAGTTAAATTAGTTCCAATTAGTTTCAGGAACTAATAGTGAGTAAATAGTCAGTTGGGACACTAGTGACCTAATTAGTGCTACTCTAGTTAACTGAAGATTCCACCATTAGAAACTCATGCATGTTGATTTTGAGAAAGACCCAGTTGAGACTAGAGTGTATGGACAGTGTACTATTTGTTTTAGATTTTTCTGAGTTACACTGGTAGTGCATGCATTCAAGAACTAATCCTTGAGGGATTGAACTACTTTTAGAGATTTTATTTCCCTTTAAATACAAGTTATCCTTCATAGGAAACACATATTGGAATGGAGACTTGGAGAGCTTGTGAATCGGCTAAGCTTTGGCCTTGAGCTTGCTTATGAGTTGGAGATTGAATTTTCTAGGATTGTTCTAGAGAGAACAAACATTGTAAATTCATCTTGATTTTCCGGATTAATACAAAACAGATAGTGGGGTTTTGAGCTGTGGATTTCCCCGGATATTTGTTGTGTTATGTGCCATTGATTATCTTCCTCTATTGATTATTGTTTGCTCGATGTTTATGGACTTCCGTTGTAAAGAGTAGAAGTATATTCTTGTTTCTTGTTTTAGTAGATTACATGAGCTTGTGAATCTGTAGGATTTTTCTACATCGTATCGGAGCAAGATTTTTTTGGGTCGAGAGTTTGAAGAGAATTTCTATCCAAAATTTTCAGAAACAAATTGTAGATTTGGATTCCTTGGGAAAAGATACCTAATTTCAATAAAAAAAATCGGTTGAATCGGAGTTCAAATGAAGGAGATATCGTTGATTTAAAAGCAGCTCTCTAGAGGAGATTTCAAAGTTTTGAGTTTCTAGGTTATAGGTGAAAGTCGAATATGCATACTACTTCGGGATCGACAAATGGCGTTCCATAGGTTGAGGCTTGAGTATGCCTTGGAAGACAACTTAAATTTTATAGCATGGAGGGGCAGGATGGAGGCTGTACTAGAAGATAATGGCTTGAAGGAATTCATTGGCTAAGAAGACCTCAAGCCAGCACCTACGGATACACAGAGCTTGGCTGAATGGAAGAAGTGTGTGGCGAAGGAAATGCGGATAATCCTTGAGAGAGTTTGAGACCACATTGTCTTGAGCCTCTACGGCAAGGAAACTCCTCATGCTATGTGGAAAACATTGACGGACTTGTATTAGAATAGCAGTGATCAAAGGAAGTTGACATTGAAGGATAAAATTCATAAAATCAAGATGGAGAAAGGTGAGACGATTCCAAATTACTTGACCAAGTTCACTCAAAGTTGGGATGAACTTGGAAGTATTGGAATCACAGTTTCTGAGAGGATATGGTGAGCCTTACTCTTCTTGGACTCCTAAAGAGTTGGCATAGTTATCAGGACTCTATCAATGGTCGGGAGAAGCTGCCAGATTGGGAATGACTATGATTGGATTTGATGTAGGATGAGATCAGGAGGAACACCAGGGATGGCTCTTCATCAAACACTGATGATGAAGAGAATTGTGCCTTAGTGATTAAGGCAAGGAAGGGGAAAGTTAAAATTTCTCGTTCCAAATCAAATTCTTATCATGGAGGTAAGAAGAAGGACATGGCGAAATTTAAATGCTTTCATTGTCACAAGATGGGTCACTTTGCTATAAATTGTCCATTGAAGAATTCCAAGGAGAAGTCCTCAATAGGAGTGGCGGGTGAGGCTTTGACCTCTCAATTCGAATTGGACTTTTCCCTCATTGCATGCATGGTATCTTAAATGATGGGAAGTGTCTGGTACTTAGACAATGGAGCTTCTTTCGACATGACTGGTGACAAAGAGTTATTTAGTGAACTAGAGGAGAAAGATCTCAAGATGCATATCGAGATGGGTGATGATGGTAAGTATAGTGTTACTAGTGTGGGCACTATTACTTTTTAGAGGGAGCATGCGGCTCCACTCACCTTGAAGAATGTTATGCATGTACTCAGATTAACGAAGAACTTGGTATCTGTTGCCATGCTTGAGGATAGAGGCTATGATGTGATCTTTTCGAAAGGAAAGATGTTCCTTCAACACATGGCCATAGGTCCAGTAAAGAAGATAGGGATTCAAGTTCATAATCTCTATAAGATAAAGGTATAGAATTGTGCTTCTATGAGTTCAAAAGTGGAAAAGATGTTGAGCCGAGACGTCAGGGAGTTGTGGCACAGGTGCTTGGGCCACTTGCATCATGGGGCTTTGAAGATATTGCAACAAATCTCTACCGATATTCCCAAAGGTACACTTGACCAAGTTGACACATGCAAGGGTTGTACTTTGGAAAAATACACCAAGTCTTCCTTTGGAGATAGAGACAGTTGAGCAAAGTCTCTTCTGGAGAGAGTCTATTCAGATGTGTGTGGACCATTCTCGACAATATCCACTGTCAAACACATGTATTATGTTATATTTTTAGATGACTATTCTTGTAAATGCTTGATATTTTTCATGCAGAGAAAGGATCAGACATTCACAAATTTTTGTGAATTCAAAACATTGGTCAAGAAAAAGTCGGGCAAGAAGGTTACAGCTCTACGGAGTGATGACGATGGAGAATGTCTCTAATGAGTTTAAGAACTTTTGTGCAGTGGAAGGGATTAAACGAGAGTTGATGACGCCTCATAACCCTTAACAGAATGGGGTTACCGAGTGGAAGAACATGAACATAGTAGGCACAACAAGAGCGATGTTGCATGATTAGGGCCTACCACTACACTTGTGGGCTGAGGCATGCAACACAATGATTTATGTTCAGAATCGTAGCCCACATCGGATACTTGAGATGAAGACACCAGAGGAGGCATATTCTGGTAAGAGGACAGATGTTGGTCACTTCAGGGTTTTTGGATCATTGATTTATTGCCATGTGACCAAAAATGCATGGAAGAATCTTGAGCCAACAACATAGTCGGGGATCTTTGTGGAGTACACTGATACTCCCCACAACTATTGGGTGTACATGCAAACCAATCAGATGACAATGGTTCCCAGGGATGTCAAGTTTGATGAGGAGAAGGCCATGTGAGTATCCCTTGAGAGGGAGCTTGAGCTACATGCGAAGGAAGAACCTCTAGTTCCTAAGGTTGAGAAGCCTCATATTGATGTGGAGTAGCCACATGTAGAGGTTCCGAGAGTGGAGAGATCCACTTAGGCAGAGTCTTCCAGAGAGAGAAGAAAGCGCACTAGAGAGGCTGACATATTGTTGGATGATGCAAGGGAGAATGTGGGAGCACCCTCTTCTCAGCGCAAACAGAGGAGGTCACTAGAGAGATACACTGGATACATGGCACTTATGGGTGCATGTGTTGTAACAGAGCCATCTTCCTTTCAGGAAGCAGTGTAGCAGCGAGTTTGGATTAATGCGATGGTGGAGGAGTATGAATCCATAGTTCGAAACAGTGTTTGGGATGTGGTCTCGAGACCAGAGGACAAGTCAGTTGTGAGCTCCCGTAGAATTTACAAGGTAAAGCAAGCTGCAAATAATAGTGTTTAGAAGCATAAAGCTAGATTTGTGGCTCATGGCTTTTCACAGGTAGAGGGGATTGACTATAATGAGACCTTTGTTCCTGTTGCAAGGCACTCATCTATCAGGTCTAATTTGGCACTATCAGCACAGATGGGTTGGAGTATCCATCATATGGATGTGAATATTGCCTTCCTCAATATCATGATTGAGAAAGAGGTGTACATAGAGCAGCTCGAAGGTTTTGAAACCTTGGACGGTGAGTTGCCTGTGTGCCAACTCAAGAGAGCATTGCATGGGTTGAAGCAAGCACCCCATGCTTGGTACACAAGGAAAGATACCTACTTCATTGGGTTGGGCTTCACGAAGAGTGAAGCAGATGCGAACCTGTATCACATAATGGTGGAAGGTAATATTTTGATCATTTTACTTTATGTAGATGATCTCATACTGACAGTTGATAAGAAGCTCATCAGATCTTGCAAGGAAGATCTTGCAAGAGAGTTTGAGATGAAGGACATGGGGCTCATGCATTACTTTCTTGGCATGGAGGCATGGCAAGGAAATGGGGAGTTGTTTGTTTGTCAAGGTGAGTATGCCAATGACATACTTAGGAGATTCCACATGGAGAGCAGTAAACCCATGGAGACTCCTCTAGCTAGTAACTAGAGGAAGGAGGATGCTACTTTAGGAGAAGTAGTGGAAACTATTGTTTATAGACAGCTTGTGGGTTCACTCATGTATTTGGTGAACACATGACTAGATATGTGTTATGCAGTTAAATAGCTTAGTCAAGCAATGGTTAGGCCTACCACGCTATATTGGAAGTCGACAAAGCATGTATTGAGATACCTCAGAGACACTACTCAGTTTGGGTTGTGGTACAGACGGACAGAGGGAGTGAAGCTTCAAGGCTTCACTGATGCAGATTGGGCGGGGAGTCCATCTGACAGGAAGGGCACATCAGGAGGGATCTTTAGTATTGGGTCAATTGTAGTTTCTTGGTACAACAGGAAACAATGGTCGGTTTCACTCAGTTCGGCAGAGGCAGAGTACATGGCTGCAAGTCAAGTAACATGTGAGGCTATCTGGATGAGGAAGATCTTGGTTGATTTGTTTGGTCAGCAGATGGATCCGACAATGATTTATTGTGATAATCAGAGTTGTATCAAACTCTCTGAAAATCCAGTTTTTCATGATCGGTCCAAGCATATAGACATCCAGTATCATCATCTCAGAGATTGTGTATTGAGGCAGATCATGTTGTTAGATTACATTCCCACGGAGGAGCAAGATGCTGACATCTTGACAAAGGCATTACCAAGATGTAAATTCGAGTTTCACAGAGACAAGATCGGGGTAGTGGATAATCCCTTTCTTGTTAAGAGGGAGTGTTGAGAAATGGCAACACAAAATTCCAATTTAATTTGTGTTTGAATTAAACTGTGAATTAAAATAGAACTATTTTCTCATAGCAATTTGAAAATAATTAATTAATTTTAATTAACTTAATTAATTTAGGAAATTCGAATTGGAAGTCTTTTAGCAGACATGGATATGTTCTCCCTAACCTATAGGTGTTCGAGATGAGTTATGAATGAGTTGTAATTAGTTAACTTAGTTTATTGAGTTAAGTCCAACTAAATTAGTTCCAATCAGTTTCAGGAACTAATACTGAGTAAATAGTCAGTTGGGACACTAGTGACCTAATTAGTGTTACTCTAGTTAACTGAAGATTCCGCCATCAAAAACTCATGCATGTTGATTATGAGAAAGACCTAATTGAGACTAGAGTGCAAGGACATTGTACTATTTGTTTTAGATTTTTCTGAGTTGAACTGATAGTGCATGCATTCAGGAACTGATCCTTGAGGGATTGCACTATTTTTAGAGGCTTTATTTCCCTTTAAAGACAAGTTATCCTTCATATGAAACACACATTGGAATAGAGACTTGGAGAGCTTGTGAATTGGCTAAGCTTTAGCCTTGAGCTTGCTTATGAGTTGGAGATTGAATTTGCTGAGTGCTGGGATTGTTTTAGAGAGAAGAAGCATTGTAATTTCATCTTGATTTTCTGGTTTAATACAAAACAGATAGTGGGGTTTTGAGTTGTGGCTTTCCCCAGATATTTATTGTGTTATGCACCTTTGATTATCTTCCTTTATTGATTATTGTTTGCTTAATGTTTATGAACTTCCGCTGCAAAGAGTAGAAGTAGATTCTTGTCTCTTGTTTTAGTAGATTACATGAGCTTGTGAATCTACAAGATTTTCTACACTTTCAAAGTATAAATGTTCTCATAGATGAACAAACTTTACCCCAAAAAAGAAATTAACGGCAAGAACATAGTAACAAACACATCTGTACAAAACCCTATCACCACCACAAAAACATTCAAGAAATTTTCAAAAGCTTGGGTGTGTGCTAGCCTAGTTACAAAGACTTTGAAACCCAAATAAGGGTTGTTGTACGTATGCTCACCAAAAATATTAAACTATCAATAGCCAACACTACCAAAATCCATGCTAGTGATAGACCATGACATTCTTAATACCTACCTTTCTTTCTTTAAGCTCTTCAAAAGTGGAGCTTAAAAAGTGATCTCATATTCTTCCTGTAGAAGAGCAAGCCTTAGTTCATAAGCTTCCAATTCCACAGTGTGTACCTCGAGCCATCTTTGCTTGTTCTTCAACTTTGGCTTCAGTCAATGGTGGTCCCTGAACATAATAGCCTAGACCCTAAAACACACGCCTTGTTTCTACTGCATTCACAGCACTGGCCACGTTGCTTTGAGGCCCATCTTCTCCTGCCTCTTTCTTTTCCCCTTCTCTTCCATCTTCTACTTCCCCTTCACTTGGCTTCTACCTTACACTAATTGGTAAAACACACCAAATTAAACCCTGTCGGATTTCTCTTAGTTTCCTTATTCCCCTCGTGTAGAGGAACTACCCGATGTTATGAAGAAGAAATAGACTCTTAACGTGAGATTGTTCTTTTATCTAATAATGTTAAGAACTCAGTAAAAAGACATAATGAAATCCAATTTAACATCACGTTGTAAACGATTTCCTATCCCTGGCTTCAGAAACGCAAAATTTCTTCTGTACCTCTGTGTCGATGGGTAAATGTGATGGTTGTTTCTAGCAGGTACACGATTCACTCTTTGGCCCATTATTTCCAATTTGAACAATCAAAAAACTGATACGTAAAAAGCTTGAAAATCTTATCCTAGGTTGTAATTTAAATAAGCCTCGGAGGGGAGTTTATCTGCCATCTTGGGGATTAGTTGGAGCTGACTCTTGGCGCCCTAAATGAGCTCCTCAACCTATCCACAGGCGACCCGTTTCTCGATCGTTTCCCAATCTTTTTATTCCTGGTAGACCTTCATACGATGGTTGGTGAAGGCCTCCACATGCCTCCTGTAGGGGACATTCTATGGAAATTTATTGATTTCGTTGAGGGTTTTGTTGTAGAGAGAACTGAGCACTTCCCTCGCATTGGGAACCACCTCGAGGCCAACTATGCTCGTGGTTTCCTTCACCTTGGCCAACAATAGCGTTGCGAATCTCCGTAGAAACATCTTCCTTGCGCTTCTATTATTGCTCCTGTTTTCTCTGCAGTCAGTATCCCACCTGGCCTCTTAAAGATACTTTAAATAACAATACTCGTTAACTACCACTTCTCTATCCAGCGGAAAAAATGCACGTTTCAGGCTTTTATTAGAATTCGGATACCCACCCTATGGGAGAAAGGTAAATTCAAACGTTGTTGAATATGGAGGTTAGGTCAGTTTCTCTCCTCTTTCCATTCAAGGGGACGGAACAACTAGTTCTCCAATTGGAGCTTGATTTGTAATGTGTTCAACTGTCTCTATTCATATGTTCTTTGCTGCTCGCTCTTCTCCTTACAATCGAGCGGCTTGACTCCTATGGGCCTAATTTTTTATCTGTTTTCCAGGTCATCATGACATTCCATAAGTTTTCGTTGTTCTGGCTAGTTGTTGTCCTCTGTATAATGCCTGCCACTAACTCCAATGGAATCAGATATGAGATCTATGCCGAAGAGGAAGAAAACTTGGCTCGTTTCAGAGCGCAAACTCTTCAGCCAGAAAAGAAGACAAATAGAAAAAGTAGCGAGGGTCAACCAAATTACGATCTTCGACGCGTACATTTTTTACTGGTGGGAGGACGACGAAAATGGGCCACTTGGATTGGCTTGCATGAACAGTGTTTACACATACAAACCCCGCAGAGAGAACGTCCTCTGCGTAATTAAACATTGTAACCATCAATATGACATTGTAATATGAAATCACAACCCTCAAAGGATCTAAACAACGAAGAATATTCCAATGAAATCCTATTCATTCATTTAAAAAAAAAATAAGGCACATTGGGAGATTTAAATATATATAGAAAATTAAAAATTAAATTGTTGTCCCAATTATTTGAAAATATATTATATTGAAGTGTTTAATCTCACTCATAATCATCAACGAAAAGCTTAAATAGAGGTCAATATTTCTTGGACAGCCAAAATTCTTACTGCTAAGTTTAAGACTAATTTTCCTTAACTCCATCGTGAAACAGGGACTGAAAGAAGTGTGAGAGGAAAGAATGTATTTTTTGTTTTTTCAAAATAGTGGAAACAGAAAAGCATTTCATTTTAAAATGCAAGGTCTTAAGGCCAAAATAAGTATTTTTTGTTCATTCAAAATAGTGTAAACAAAAAAGCATTTCATTTTAAAATGCAAGGTCTTTAAAAACAATAGAAAAAGTTATGCAAATATTCTAGGAGCTAACTTTTGGGATAATCTATTTAGCGAGGGATTTGTTAAAAACTGTGAGGATTTATTGTGGGATAATCTATTTAGCAAGAGATTTGTCAAAAACTGTAAGCATTTATTGTGAAGCTTCAAAGATAAATAGCCAAATACACCAACCAAATAAAAACTAGCAATTGTCCCAAAAGGTACAAAGAGAGACCGATAGGATTATTAAATTGGAATTGCAAAATTTAGTTACAGAATGAAATCTCATCTATGAGGAGCTTTGGGGGCCTATAGATTACAAGAGAATAGCAGAAATTTTTCAGTAAACATGTTAGTTGCGTACTGATCATCTTGGCAGTGGGAGACAAAACTGATGTTTATACTATTTTCCACAACTTATTCAACAAAATTATGATATTCATGAAATTTAAAAAAAAAAAATTATTATACATCAAAGTCTATAAAAAAAATTATTAAAACAACTACATAATACACCTCTACTTGCTTTTAATAAGACTCACTATTTTAAATTTATAAAAATTAATTCATACAACAGTAATGAACTTTAAAAATATAAAATTTCCA
>APFE030044396.1:0-15651 GCA_000404065.3 Pinus taeda | reverse complement strand
AAAAATAGAAAACAAACACCAATAACATTTTAAAAATGGTCATATGACGACGAATACATAAAGGATAAAAAATATAAAACAAAATAAAACCAACACATAATCAAGACATGCAATTGACTTTGTTGATATACAATATTGTCACCAGATTATCACTAGGAAAACCAACTCTCTTTCCTCGGCATCATACTCCTTCATAAATATTTTTTCCAAATAAAAACTATGGCTTGGCCAACAAATAAATGTCACTATTAAAACCTAGTAGCAAGCCTCAGCACCACTATGCCCATAGCCAATATTTTTCCCTCTACAATATGATCAACCTTAGCCCTATTATGCCCTCTATAGCTTTGATCAATACAATGTGAAGCCCTAACTCATCAATTCAACATCAACATCAATAAAAGACACTCTTACTGTATCAGACTCTAATTGGACAATTCTCGTTCAGCCATATGTGAACATGCAAAAAAATTCCACTGTGAACTCTATGGCAATTCAGGGCTAATGGTAGCAAGAAATAATTATAACAATGACAATGCATCTAGAACAATGTATATAGCAATTATTGCATAACTCTAATTTTGGTATGCTCTCAACAATGTGTCACTCGGTAGCAATAATACTTTCACAACAAACACTTTGTTTCTGCCATCAATAGTACATGCAATCAATTCCTTCTCTACATATGCAGGTAGCAATTTATCTGAGGATCTCTCAAATGCACAACATTGTCAATCACACAGCCTATAATCGTATTATGCATACGAGCACACTACTTTGATTATGCCCATTGCATAGTAACTTATTCAATGTAATTCAATGAACAATCTTGGTGATTACAATAACCAGTCACCTTCTTCAGTGACATAATATCATATGGACTGCTTTACCCTCACCTCCTTAATTCAGAGTTTTCACTTTTGTAGATAAACCCCCTTAATGACTAATAATATAAGACTTGTATGATTTCAATGTGGCCTCCAAGCAGCCTTAGTCCAACAGAGGAAATGACCCAATGAAACCTTTGCTTATTAGTGCATGAAATCATAGTTGGACAATCGTTGCTTGCCGTCTACTTCACAATATTGTATGTGACCTCTGGTTGCAATGTCTCAAGTAGATTGATGTGCCACTAATTGCTTCACTATTTTGCTATGAAAATCATCTTCTTGCCACTAATCTAAATATATTCCTTTATCACTAAAGCATTTATCACTTCCACTCCTTAACCATGACTTCAATCTTCCCTTGAAACTTTCTCAAAAACTGGCTTGAAGGGAATTTCAATTTTTCCCTAGAGCTCCTTAATGACTGTGTATGAATTTCTCTTAGTTCTATCACAAAGATGACTAAGACAAACTGTGAATGAATGTTACAGCTTCAGAAAATCTTTGAGTCAAGTCAGATCACCCAAAATATCTTCCATAATAAGGTTGACATGGATAAAAGAAATAAAAGTAAAAGAAAATCCAATAATTCCATCCATCTCTAAGTGCTTGATTGAACAGTGAACCATTGAGCACATAAGACTTCCATTTAAGCTACCAACAAGGCAAGGGAAGGCATTAGGGAAAAAGTTCAAATGGAAGATGGATTAGTGATGAGACATGCTTTTGAGCAACTCATCAACCAAGATTTTTGTGGCAAGGAATACGACACTCCTCATCTTTGAATGGTGGTCATATCCATAGACCAAACTTGTCAAATTCATCATCCATGGTGATGAAGAAATTGGTAGAAAGCCGAAACTAACTGTAATGAAGAATGAGTCAATGAGTTTTGGCCAGGGTTTAACCACATAACTTAAATCCAGAGTTCAGCTGGCTGATTTGAACTTTAACATGAATCAATAGATTCAAAGCCTAGCTGAGCTACTAAAAAGTTCTGAGAAAATTGAATTTCACCTAGAGAAGTTAGTTGTTGTGCTGAATCTTTGCTAAACTAAGTCAAATTTTAAGAAAGGTTGAAAGTTTATACATATAGATTCAAGGTTAAGGTTAAATGGCTTTATCCTAATTCTTCAATTAGTTTGCATGGCCTCCTGAGAGGTCTATTCCATTATACACAACACATATTCTTGCCAAGTAGGAAAAGAATTTCTAGCCGCTCTAAAAATTATTAGATGATATGATAGCAACATTCCGTCTACTTTTTCGTATCATATGACCATTCTCCATACAACTGTTAGATGATATGACAACAACATCCCTTCCACTTTTTTGTATCATATCTTGTCTGTGTTGTTACTTATATGGCCTAATCGAAATGTTCTGATAACTAATATTTCAGAGTGAATATGACTGGGAAATGTAGCTTTCCTTAATTGATACTTTTACTTGGAATGGGAATTATCTAGCAGTTATCCATGCCATTTCCTTACTGTTCTCTTTATCTGGCTGAATTTCATGTAACGATATATAAAGTTCCATGTTAAACCAGCTATCTGCACAGGGCATGCACAAGGCATGTTCTTGAAGAAAAGCTTTAGTCCTGACATACAATAAATTCAAATCAAATCAAATAAAAATGAATGTGACTGATAGCATAAGTTGTTGAAGAGAAGTCATGTTGCACAAGGAATGTTGTTGAAGGAAAGTCATGTTGCACAAGTTATGTTTTTGAAGGAAGTTCTTAGCTTTGAAGTACAATAACTCCAAATAAAATGAAAATGAGAGTGACAACATTTTTTTGGTATGCCAAAGCAATTTGTCTTTTGATCTGTATGCCAGCCATTTGCCTTCTATATAATTAATCATTAAAATAATCTGTAAACATGGATCCTCAGAATAAAACGATTCACTTGTCCAAGAAATTCAGGTGGTAATGTCACCAGTGTTTGAGGTGATATTTGAAATACTATATGATTGGAAGTACAATCTTCATATAGTACCATTGTTCTAGTAGTAAATGGAAGCAATTATTAGGTAAGTCTGCAGAACATAGAAAAGATCAAGAAGACATTCTACAGGAAAGCATGACAATACACAGAGGGATACCAATACCATATAAAACCTTTAATAGAACACGAAGAACATGTCTTTGAAGGCATAAAAGTTGTGGTAAAGCAAGTGAAACATTTACCATTGATGAGTGAACTAAACAGTAGGAGCATGACTGTTGCATTTCACTTTAACATATGGTTTACACATGGAGATGTGCTTGGTAGGTTACAACTAAACATATATACAATGAAAGTATTCGTTGGCTTCTTAACATATGTACAATAAAAGCATTCTATCACATATAGTTGTAATTGAGAATAAGCAGCTAATCATATATGCATGATGGGCCATGGCATCGGCAACACCAATTAGTGTTTATTGTGGTGCCATATTGTGTGAGTTATTCTTGTAATTGATGCCACATTTGCCTGTGTCCATCTCTTTCATAAATGTGAATTGTTAGCTTAAGTAGTTTTCTTATTCTCTTTAACAACTCAATTGTTGGGCGCAAACGGTAAAGCGGCAATGATTGCTGTGGCAAGATCCTTGTCTGCATATCTTGTAAGGTTAGTTCCTGTTGCTGGATTTCTTCGCAACATGCATACAACATTCGTAGGTAGCCTGTATCCATACCTGTTGCCATCAAAAAAGGAGACATTGTAAGTGACAATGGATATGTCTGACAATTTTGTTTGAATATATAAAATAAAATAAACGATTCCAACAAGTATAAAATCATATGAAAGTAAATGTAATAGCAAGCAAATGTATGTGAAAGTTTGTTATGTAGTGAGTGGTGTTTACCATGTGTGTAATTTTGGAAGACATGTTGTACGATTGGCTAAAATGTATTATCCTGAATAGATTTTGATGCAAGCAATGACTCTTCTTGTTGTCTACACTGAAGATATGGATTCTTGGGCATTTGTGCAATGCGTGAGAATGGGAATGCTGGATTGATGTGTATGTCTGCCAATGACCGCACTCTTGAAATTGCAGTGAACGTTAGCCCTTGGCGTTCTCTGGTGTCGATGTCCATTGTTGCTTTGTCTAATGTCATTCCTTGTGACTTATGGATCGTTAAAGCCCATGCCATCTGAAGTGGTATTTGACGGCGTGTACCCCTTGTGATGGGAGAAATAGGTACATATGTTGGGTGTGAAATGTCCCATGGTGTTCCTTTGTATTGTTTAAATTCGACAACCACGAAGGATGGTAATTCTGGGGGCTTTGAATCAATTGAATAAAATATTGAGATGACCTTTCCAAGTGCGCCATTGACGAGGCCTGCATGTACCCATAAGTTGCTGGTGAGCATAAATTTTTGTTCATTGCATAAGAGCACTTTTGCAGGCAGCTGTTCATCTTCTGTTGTAGTTGGAGTCTTCTGCCTTTCTTGTTCTGCAGAACAAACCGCTACTGGGATGTTCAATTTTTTAAGCATTATCTTATTATGTAAGACAGCTGAGTTGTTTGTTGCAAATAGGTGCATGGATTCTTCAAATATGCATTTTTCTTCATTTGTAAGAGATGAACTTGTTCTTGACATTAGGTGCTGCCAATTTTCAAGTGTAGCTATTCCATTCCGAAGATTTGCAAGTATTTGCCAGAAAGCAACCTGGGATGGGCTAGTTCCTTGTTGACGGAAAACGGTTGAAAGTATTATGAATATGTCGAAGATGCGCCAAAGTGCAGTGCCACGTGATGTCCCAGCATATAAAGGAATGTCTTTTACAGGTGGTAGTTGGCCTAAATCTCCGACAAGGATAATTGAGCGGTTACCAAAGGGTGCATTCTGATGAAGAGGAAATGCCTCTCTTAGACAATCGTTAATGCGAGAAAGCATTTTGGGACCAATGAAACTCATTTCATCAATGAGAATGTATTCTACATGACGAAGTTGCTCTTGCAGTTGTAGGAGTGGTTGGCCTTCGAGAGGATGCATTGTTTGGATAGGGATATGAAGGGCAGAGTGAATTTTGAGGGCATTTATGTTGAAAGCTGCAACGCCGGTTGGTGCAAGTAACAACAAAGGGTTTTTGTTTGCTGGTGAGTTTTCGACAAATTCTTGTTGCAAACATTTGATCAAATGGGATTTTCCTGTGCCAGCTGCCCCTTGTATGATGATTCTGCGTGGTGGTTTTGGCGAAGGGGCTTTGAAGTGTGAAAAAATAGTGGTAAAAGCTATGTTTTGGGTAGGGGATAATGTGTGATCATGGGGAAGGTTGGAAAAAGAATGATGTTGGTTTTGAATGGTTAAGTGGTTGAATTCAATGAAATTTATGGCAGTTTCCTGCAAGGGGGGAGGGATAGTATTTTGTGACCAATTGTGGTTGACATCGAAGTCGCGGTAACCAATAATGTCAAGGTCATCAATTGCAATATTGTAACCTGGGTGCAGCTGAGAGAGGATTTGCCATTCATTCATCTGCATGGAATCAAGAGGGGTGTGCGGGGTAGTTTGATCTTCAGTAGGTGGGCTTTGTGGGCTCTCAATTTCTCGATGGACATGCCATGGTGTATATGTACCCTTTTTTTGTTCCCAGTGGGCGATAATTTCTGCATCAGTTGAACCAATATCACTAGGGAGTGTTCAGAAGGGGAAATACAATAGTAATTCACTCTAGCAGAAGGTGGCATAAGAAGGATTAGCAGAGGAAGGAATGACATTGTAACAGGGCAAGACATGTACAATCATTGGGGGGAATATGTGTTTCCATTGGTTATTCTTCCGCTGGGCAAAATATGACCACGAGCGTGCAACTTCAAGGAGGGGCAGTGATTCTAATGAGGCAGGCCTGTTCATATATGCAACGATAAAGTTTGGTGTCAACCTGGGATTTTCAGTGTCTTGTGAAACACGTCTGAAAACAACCCTGTTGACATTCAAAGAACGAAATGTACGGCTATAGAGAGAAAGAGATAGCTTTTGTAACATATGGCGTATTTCTTGTGCATCGATGTCTCTATCTGCAATCGTTTCTGTAAGGAGTTTTCGGATGACAGCAACAGAAGGCGCTTCTGGAAGGGCACTTTCTGATAGCCATGATAGCATTTGACGGTAGCCTTCAGATCTTGTTTCTGCTTTTGCTGCATACTTTGAAATATATTTCAACACAGCATGGCGAGAAAGGACTGGTTGGCAATCAACATTCGCTCTCCAAATAGAGAGTAGATCGACATTGTGAATATTCAACCTTTCATCATTGCGAGCAGGGACGTAGGTTTTATGACCTTTATCGTCAATGAAAAGTGAAGAAGTGGATTTCAACTCCCATGGTACTCCATATCGGCAGCTAAGTACATTGTCTTTCTTATGAAGACAAGAAGATTCATGACACTTTGTATGACGTTGAACGCAGTTGACGAGCTCTGTATAGTCTTCAGACTGATTGGACGTGAATATTGATGCTGTGTCAAGAAGACATGGATTATGAATTGTTTATTGGTGAAGTGGAATATTTCGGTGTTCTGCTTGGCGTGGATTCCAGGCAGTTACGTAGTGGTCGAAATATTTCTGTGCATTAGCAATTTCTAGTGCATTGTCCCAATCAAGTGCGTCCATGTCTGGTGCATTTTGTAGCCATAGGAAGCCATGAATGTGTGCGGATCCTCGATGTTGCCATTCATATCTGAAAATAATATGAAGTTTACATATGGTTAATACATATATATACAATGTATAAAATTAATGTAGAGGGAAATGGATATTAAATAATACCTGCACCAGTAGTCGATTGCATGGAGGCCTTTTTGTAGGATTTCTTCAAGGAAAATTGTAAATTTGCAATGCATATATTGGGCTGTTAGATGTGGGTTTTTAATTATGTTTTGAATTTTCCATTGGAATGGGTTGACTGAATTGGAAGGAACACTGTTGGGCATGATTGTGTGCAAGTCATGCCATTTAGTATCAGCTGCGCTAAGAGTGAAGAAGAATGTTGGGCTTCCATTTGCGTGATCATGTAAGTCAGCTCAGATCGTCGTTTGTTCCAGAAAGACCATGTTCCTCGTAGGGCTGAACCGAACCGCATTATTTGCTCTAGCAATCTTGATTCTGGAGAATCATGCAGACACTGGCGTAGATCTGAAACCGTTGTTGGCAAGTTGTTTTCAATGTACTTTTTCACGAAAACATTAGCTATTGCTTGGCTACAGTGGCACAATAGAATGTTATAAAGATAATAGCGGAATCTTGGGTGTTGGCCGAAGCAGTTATCATGGTAGTGCAGCAAGTGTAAAGCATATTCATGCATCTCAACTTTTGTAAGTCTTGGTTGCATGATCATTGCGTTCCCTGTAGGGAAAAGTGTGGGAATTCCATGGCAAAGAGGCCGATGGTGTTGTATTCATTTATAGCAGTTAAAGATATTGGAGGCCAATCAATAGAGCTTGTTGAATTTGAATGGGGCAAGTGCAAATAGTTACAAATGTGCTCAAGCTCAGTGCATGAATTTGGGAGGACTGGAACGAAAGAAGAGGGTTGGATTTCTGATGGAGGTAGCATGACATTAATATCATACGTAGAATCAGTAGTGACTTGATGGGGTTCAAAAGAGGAGGTGGTTACATTATGGAGAAGGGAAGAAATGTCTGTAGGGTGATTTGGCAGTGCAGAAAGTGCAGATGAATTGAATTGAACATCACGGTAGTAAGGGTCATTTTTTATTTTGTATTCAAGGGATGCAAGGACACGTGATTTGCAAACGAAGAATTCGTAAGATTTTTCAGATGGAGTTTGCCTTTTGACAATGAGGATGTCTAAGTCAGAGAGCATTCGGGGTAAGTATTTGGCAATAATGGTGATGTCTTGAGGGAAACTAATTGTATGGCCACTATATTTGTATTGACCACCACGGGAATGAGTGACTTGTAGAATGGGGTTGACACGTGCGATGAGCATTTCTTCAACCTGTGTTAACTGGTGAAGGACATAGGGTTGTTCTCCAGGGTCCATGTTGTTTAGTTCAGAAAACCGACTGGCTGATTTGGATGACGCACAACGAAAACAAGAGAGTCTACCATCGAAAAGCTTTGTTTTCATTCCTGGGTATGCTTCCTTGCATATTGTGCAAACGTGCAAGGTAGAAAGTCCATCAATCCTTTCTCGAAAGCGACGGTGTTCATCATTAAGGGGAGGGTTATATTGGAATTGATGAATGTGAGATGGGTTGGTTTGTATAGGTGGGAGTGCATTTGAGGTGGGAAGGGATGTAGAGGAAGTAGTAGGGTTGTTGCGATTTTCATAAAGTAGTCGACGTTGTGCATTTATTCTATCCTTTTGTTGTGCATAAAGAAGACGGCGCCGCTTGTTTTTGGCTGCAACTTGATTGCTTGTTGGCATATCTAAACAAGTACAAATAATTATTGTTAGTTTTGCTAAATGAGTAGTGCATGTTTGGAGAATGTAGTACAAGTATTAGAAATAACTTTTTTTAGGTAGATTAGGTAGAAGGAAAAACATGCAATTAGGAGTGATATAAAATCATATGTTATTTTGGCGTCTAACATTGAAAGGAGAGAAGCAAGATAAAAAATATGTTGCTCCCTTCTTCTTCAATTGTTTTTTTTGTTTGGCATGTTTGAATGACAAAATGAATAGATTAGCAAGCAAGAGATCATTGAATAGCATGTAGACAACGAATGAGAAACATATGTAGTAACTCTTTGCAAATCTTGATATCTATATTATTAAAATGTAAATGGTAAACATACGTATTTTGGAAGGATTGGTAGAGAGTATTTGAAGTGAAAGCTAAAGTTTGCGTCATAATAACATGGGTGTGTAAGTTACAACAATATGAGACAATGAGTTGTGCGGAAATGTTTGTTTATGTACAAAAAGTCGTGTTTGAAGAGACCCTAAAAAGCAGTTCACAGGCGGCGAACAATAGGTCGTTTTTGAAGTGGACATTGCTTGAAGGTCAGGCAGTGCTTCTTTGCATGCAGAGGCATATCGAATTGCTTCTCAATTGATCAGTATTGGTTGCAAGTGTTGAACACCATAAAAAAAAATATGCTTTAATGGAAAGTGTTAGTTGGAAGCGTCGTCTTGAAATTTGGCCACAAATTTCCTGCAGACCAGTTGGTTTGATAGAAAGAAGGAACAAGTCTTTTGCTGTGATGCCCATGAGCTCGTTTCTTGCATCATTGAAAACTGTGACGTTCTGCAGATTCCCGGTGTGGTCATGTAATTCAATTTTAAGTTTGTACCGGTAGTCACATTCTGGGAAGTCACTGTTACATTTGTACAATGCCATCCCATGGAGGAAACATGGGCCATGCAATTCAGGTACCAATTCAAGTGCTAAACTGCATCTACGTGCTTTCAAGTTTCTGCAGATTTTTCTTGTTCCACATGTATGCTTGTTACAGACCAAAGGGCATCCTTCTAAAATTATTCTATGCAGGGCCACAGGGCATATGCGGGTCACAAAAAGCATATAACTCCCAACAAAAGATAGATGCTTCCCTTCATATTTCAACCCAAATATGTGGCAGTTCATATGAGAATTGAGAAAGACTGGATGATCCAGTGCAAGAAGCTTGAGATCAGGTCTAGAGCTAGAAATGGCAAGGACTTGAGAATTTGCAGTAGTAAGGAGGAAATAATGAAGAGGGTTGCTAACATTCCTGGATTGGAGAAGCCCTCTGTTTTTTGCTGGCTGTTGCCGATGATCTTTTAGAGGACATGGTGTTGTTAGAGGGATGGAGTGACTTCTTAGACCCTTACGAAAAGAATAAACTGGTTGTGTTGGATATATACTCAAAATATCCCTATCTCATTCAATCTGCAATTGATTATGAAGTATGCGTGCAGGTTGTTACATTTGTGGGGAATAGCTTTTCTACACTTTCGAGTCCCATAGTGTTGCAAAGGACTATGAGAATGGATAGGGCGTAGGGTTGTGAAGGTTCAACTGTGGCTTCGTATGCTTACAACATTGATGGCCCAGTAGGAGGACCTAAAAGATGGGCAACCAACATGTCGAATTTGAGCCTTGCTGCTATTAGCTATGTATATAATGAGGTCTCTTGCCAGTGAAAGACTAGAATCAGATTGCTCAATTTTTTGCAGATTTAGACTTGAATCTCAACAAGGTGATTTTTTGTAACATTATTTTGTAAGCTGTATGCTACAAAGAAATTGCTTGGTCAATACCTCTTGTAGAAGCTACAGTTTATGTGCATTTTGTATGATTCTTCCTCACGATCATGCTCTTCAAATATGATCTAATAGCTTTTTAACAAAGAATGGGAGATTAATGGTGCCTCAATACCAATTGGTGTTGTTAAAAACAAATTGTTATATACTATCGTTAAATTGGGTCTATATTTATTTTAGAATTAATGAAGTTTGTTCTTGAAGATGTTTATTCTAAATGACTATTTTGGATATTTGGCAATTGCCTATACAAAATTAGATGGTTTGACTCTAAAACTATAACGAACGAGGACCCTAGCTTGTCTTTCCAATGCAATCAGCTATTTCTGGTTATAATAGAAAGGGATTGATTTTCCTGTCATCACAAAGTTGAGTAGAGACTATAAGTGATTCTTTTTTTTTTTGTAAAAGCGGCCGAACAAAAGATTTTGAAGAGAAATTTAAAAGCGTTGTCATTAACTGTGTTGTAGAGAGGATCAAACTGTAATTTTTTATTATAAATGTTGGACAACTTCAAGGTTCTCAGCTTCAGAGTGGACAAGTCCTGAATTTGCCATTTGCCAGTATTATTGGTGCTCCTGGTTCAGGGCAATTAAACCATATGCCAATGCCAACATACGGCCTGGGTGCAACTGAATCTAATGTACCAGAGGGAATTGGATGGATGTCAACTGTAGATTATAAGAGCCAGAATGTGCACACTCTCCAAGGGAATGATTATTCCATTTCCAGTACTGTTTGTTTATCTTCCCTTTTAACAACATCTGATTTTGAAGGTGGAATGAACATTTCAGGAATTAAAGCAAGCACTATTTAGTATTGAGTATGGAAATGCATCAAAATGTGATGTTGAATTCTTGTCTGTGAAAAGAATATGTATACATAGTTTTTAGAATAAACTTACTCGAGAACTATACCCTACTTTTATGTTGAACCATTTTAGTTTATATTTTTATTAATCATAATACCTCTGGCGTAGCTTGTGTCAAACCGTTATACTTGTTTTGAATGATCCATAAGAAAATACAAATTACAGATCCTAAACAAAGATATTCAATTGGTACAAATGATGTGCAGGCATTGCAAAGTTCCATATTCCAAATGGTTGTTTGATTATTTTTCCAAACAAAAGTATCGGATGCACTGTAGTGTCCACGTTCTTAAGAGCAGATAAATAATTCCAATTTGCAATCACAAAGGATGATCCAGTTTTATGTTGCCTTCCCATGTCATGACTGGCTACAGTTTTTAGACTAGGTCAAGAACCTACTACAGAAAAAAAGTATCTTATGAACTGCAATGTCCATCTTCACAAAAGCACATACAACAAATCATAGTTGTAGGTTATGATATATGTACTATGTGCATATGGATGCCTAAGTATTTTCAGTTGATAAACGAGTAGTGCATGTTTGGAGAATGTAGTACAAGTATTAGAATTAACTTTTTTTATTTGAACATAGAATTACAATTTTTTATTTCAACATCGGTGAAGGTAGGTAGATTAGGTAGAAGGAAAAACATGCAAATAGGAGTGATATAAAATGAATAGATTAGAAAGAAAGAGATCAATGTATAGCATGTAGACAACGAATGAGAAACATATGTAGTAACTCTTTACAAATCCTCATATCTATATTATTAAAATGTAAATGGAAAACATACATATTTTGGAATGACTGGAAGAGATTATTTGAAGTGAAAGCTACAGTTTGCATCATAATAACATGGGTGTGTAATTTACAACAATATCAGACAATGAGTTGTGTGGAAATGATTGTTTATGTACAAACAGTCGTGTTCCAAGAGACCCAAAGAGCAATTCACAGGCGGCGAACAATAGGTCGTTTTGAAGTGGACATTGCTTGAATGTCAGTGAGTGCTTCCTTGCATGCAGAGGCATATTGAATTTCTTCTGAATTGACCAGTATTGGTTGCAAGCGTTGAACACCGTTGAAGTAGTCTGCTTTAATGGAAAGTGTTAGTTAGAAACGTTGTCCTGAGATTCGGCCACAAATTTCCTGCATATCAGTTGGTTCAATAGAAAGAAGGAACAAGTCTTTTGCCTTGATGCCCATGAGTTCATTTCCTGCATCATTGAAAACTGTGACATTCTGCAGAGTCCCGGTGTGGTCATGTAGTAAATTTTAAGTTTGTACCGGTAGTCACATTCTGGGAAGGAACCGTTACATTTTGTACAATGCCAAAGATTGTTAGAATGCTCCACAACCTTCTTCATGCATTGTTTTCCATTGAAATCTAATGGACATGCTAGAAAGTAGAAGTCGTCCATATGAAGAGCAGTAATTGTTGCTCGAACTGAAACCCAGATTGCTTTATCGGAGAGTTTCATGCTGGCAATTTCATAAAACGTCTTTCGTGGTAGGGCACGTTTCGAAGCAACACCATAGTTCCTACTCAAAGATGAAGAAGAGGAGCTATAACCTGTTTCATGGAACCATGCATGTAGTTGGTGAGTTTCTTCAACTTGTGGATTTATTGTGAGAGTGCTTGTTGGTATCGTCCCTATTGTGGTGCCATTAAAGTCAGATACGCGACCTCCTTTGATTGCAAGGATTGGTGGGTTGTCGAAAGAGTAGAATTCAGAAAGGTTCTGTCCTATATAGTCAGAATGGTCTCCCCATAATGTTACATCAATGCTAAAACCCGACTTGTCTTTTAATATTAGTGTATTCCTTAATGTTTCACTTCCATCTTTCCGTCGAATTGTTGATGCAGGTGAAGTGGAGGTAACAACACCAATGACATCCACATTCATATTTGGACATGCATTTTTTATTTCAGCAATAGTCTTGAAGTGAAAGCTCTAGTAAGGGAATGTTGGATCATCGGTGGGACA
Source organism: Pinus taeda (assembly GCA_000404065.3). Taxonomy (NCBI): domain Eukaryota; kingdom Viridiplantae; phylum Streptophyta; class Pinopsida; order Pinales; family Pinaceae; genus Pinus; species Pinus taeda. The sequence goes on along the minus strand of APFE030044396.1, from coordinate 2,684 downwards.
TGGATGGATAGTGGAAGCAACAAACAAGTAAATTTCCCATTTGTTCTTGAGGTGGTTGTAGATTGGATTTTCTTCTTTCACTGTGCCATTTGAAACAATGTATAGCTGCCCAACTTGAATTAGATTGTAAAGAGATTCGGCCAATGCGGCAAATGCAGAAAGGTGGATCTCTTCCTTATCATGATTGATAAGGTCAAAACCAAAAAAATTGCCTGAACCTCGTACATTGGTGTAAGCCTTCAATGATGTTTTTATTGATGCCCTACCTTGGATTGACCAATATTTTCGGTAAGGGCTGAGTGTCGTGAATGGAATTGTTGTAGTTGTTCCCGTAGTTGGTAGAGTAACTACAGAGGGCAAGGTATCTTCAGCTGATGAGGAGCTAAATTGGGATGTACCCGCTTGTGCATGTAGTAGCGTCGATGCGTCCCTCGTCAATGCTGCTGAGCGCAACACAACTTCAAGCTCAACAACTCGGATGGACCTTATGTAAACAAATGAGAAATTAATTAATGAAGATTCCATTTTCCTTCTTTAAATGCAAGAAGCATTTAGAAGGGAAAAATTAAAAGAGGGTAAATTCAAATGGTGGGCCTTACGAGGAGTTTTGGAGCACTGTGCAAGCTGCTTTTTTAAGTAGAATTATCGAGCCAATTTGGATGTCTCTAGATACAACCTGTGGGCCATATGCGGATGGTAGCAAAGTCTTATGTTGATGTGTTCCATCAGATAGAGTGATGTGGAAGTGCGAGGATGTTGTTTTTAATGAGGTTACAGAACCAACATCGATTATCTGAAGTAGTGGTTGAATCTCGGTTTAACCATTCAGCAACAGAGGAATGGCATTTGTTGTCAAGGCTGTCTCCATAATATTAATAGGAGGTTTCTTTTTCCCGTGATAGGAGTACCTGCAATGCATCAATTTCACCACAACACAAAATTCTAGTCAAAGAAGATGTGATGTGAATGCGGAATCTAATCTAAGAAGGCTAAATTTTGATGGTGAAACAATAATAAGGGCACAACCTAGATGGGGAGGAGAACAACCTCTCATATTAACCACCCAAGGTAGACCACATTAACAAAAGTGCATGTTAATCAGATTCAGTACTGTCAAAACATTATTAAAATAGTAACATTTGCCAGCCATTACTGATACTGATCCTTTCTTGAATATTTTGTTCGCACATGACATGTGATCTTCTAGGAAAAATCCACACGTTTTTTACACAACGTACAACCCATTAAGAGATGTGTTTCAAGCAAGGAAATTGCCATATATTTTTCTCACTTAATTTACCCTTTGCAGGAATGAAATGGATAGGCCTCCATAGTATTTTTTGCATAATTTATACTTATCTGTGCACTCTAGGGTATGTCTGCCTAAAACTATATATTTCTTGTAAACCTACGCTATATGGTATTAAGAGATGTGTTTCAAGAGATGTGTTGAAATATGGGCAACAGGTTTTAGTCATCAATGTAAAAGAGGCATTCGGTTCCCATATCAAACAAAGCTGAAATACAAATTATAAAACCCACCATCCAAAGTAAGTATGAGAGTTTTCCTTTACATACACACTCAAAATATCGGCAACTGGTTTTAGGCATCAATATAAAAATGGCATTCTGCTCTCATTCTCTCACAGTCAAAGAAATGTTGAAATTCAAAACAGATACCCACACCATGAGAAGTAGAGGTTTCCTCAATCTCACTATCTGTATCAATATGACCAATTGTTTTTTAACTTTTCATAGTTCAAGATGAGTGCTTGGTCCTTCCCATTGGCTCAAGTAAACTTTGTTTAAACTTCTTACTTCATTTCAGATTTGCCTTGTTCGGTCTGTAGCCCATACAGTTCTTTCAAGCCATAATATAACTTTAAGTGAAGATAAAATTAGATAGGATAAATTTGATGTCCACAAATAACCAAGGAATAGGCCAATGGGACTAGAGACTCAACTAAGGGAGAGTCTAGAACACTCCTGTATGAAAAAATGTTATCATAGTAAAAAAGATATACCAGATTGAAAGGATCATGAGATTGGCCAAACCAAAGCAAAAAAATCCTATGCGACTCAAGACCCTAGCTCAACATCATCATCATAAATGGAAATAAAAGTACAGGCAAAGAGGGGAGAAGTGGCATCCTTACCACGACCTACCACTATGTCGAAAACCACTGCAAATACTGAAAATTCTATTCGAAGAGTTCTTGAGGCCAAAAGGGGCCTAGTTGTGTAATCCTGGAAAGAGCTATGGAGAGATGATATTTGTCTCTCCTAACATCTGAGACCAAGGGAAAGAAACTCATGATAAAAGTATGGTTGCTTGGCTCAACCAAAGTGACTGGGGATCAGCCCTCAAATCCTCAGTGAGTTGGTGCTACAGGCATATTGATGCAAAATGGATATCGTAGTTTGTTGATAGATTTGTCCCCTGTTTTTGATCTCTGTATGCAGTTCCACCACTACTGTTATATAGTCCATCTTGAAAGAAACATGACGCTTCCTCATTTCTTTAAGGATGTTTTACTTTTTATGCTATATTAAATTTTAATCCTCAAATTTGTATATATCCAGACATATGGAGGGCTTTTACACTAGGAACCATTTATACTGCCGTATCAATAATTAATGAAATTACACTAAAACTATGACCACCAATTTCCCTGTTATCAGCA
>APFE030044394.1:0-17994 GCA_000404065.3 Pinus taeda | reverse complement strand
AGATTAAGCAGTTGGGAACCTTAGTTTCTCTACCTAACTACTGATCTGCCAAGATTAAACAGTTTGGATAGATTTCTTCCTCTATTCTACAACATAAATTGAAAACATGGCATGATCCAGTTTAGACTGTTGGGTCATCCATCAAAACTTTAATGGGCATGAAGGCATGTACACACCTTGTCTTTTCTTGCAAATATAGAACCTTTGTAGCAGCAAAGTAGAGCATATTTGGCACTTGAATTTGCCAATCATGAAATATGAAACCTATTGGTATAGGTATCCAACAGTTGGCATTATGGTTAGTAGTCCTTAGTGATGATGCTGATATGGCTAAATGATACATCTTGCTATGATATGGTTATGAGTTGTCTAGGACAAAATCTCATATGATTCTTGGGGTTACATAGTTGGTGTTCAGATCAGAATTGTGGTTGATTCTCTGATGATGCATATATGGTGCTTACATGGTGATCTTCATAAGGATAAGGAGAAGTACAAAGCTTGAATACACATATTCATTACTTGATGATGAGTCACTCATATGCTGTTGTCATCATATGCATAAAGATCATATAATACAACTATGATGCAGGATTCCTATAGTTCTTAGCACTCATGTGGATGAGGATTGTTGTTGTTGATGATATCAAGAAGTCTTGACAAATTATCTTGAGCTCAAGATACATAGTGCTGGATACATGAATATTTACTCAAAGTTGCATTGTTGGAGACATGATGATGATAAGTTCTTACCTATACGATGATAGGTTGATACTTACATATGTTGATTCATGCAGATGTTCCCATGTGATGATACTTGGATCATGCAGATCTTGATGTTGATAAGATGGCTATGGTGATTTTCACATATGATATAATGTGAATGATTCTATATGTCATATGCAGAATTCTGTTCAAAAGGATGAGTCGATGCAGACATACCTTGTTGCTGGTCTAGATGCTGTTGTCAGATGATTATGGAGCAAATCATACATTGTGAATGATAGTTGTTGATGACTATCATAATCTTATGGCTTGTCTCTGTTATAAATGTCATGTAAAGGTCATATCAAGACTCGTGATGTAACAGTTTGTCTCTATCTATTGTAGTCATTTGATGAATCCCTTTTGATCATATGATGTAATCTGTACTCTCACTATGCATGGGAAGGATGATGTAATATTTCAGTCATGTATAAACATTTGGTTTCTGGTGTATCCCCACTTGGTTGGGTGGATGAGTCAATATTGGTATATCCCCACTTGGTTGGGAGATGGATGTATGTATGAGCCTTTGGTGATAGGAAGGTCACTTATGATGTATGGAGTTATGTTCTTTCTTGTAGAACATCTTTTTGCAGACCTTGCTTACAGTCAGGGGGAGCATGAACAACACACTTCAATAGAACATATATTTCAGCATGTACTCAAAGGGAGCATGGATAGATTGGTGCACTGTGGCATATACAAAGGGGGAGCTCATTCAGAGATTTCAGTAGGTAATCAGGGGGAGTATGGTCAGCGGAATGATTATCAAGGAAATAAAATATCTTGGTCCGCCCTTTGCCCTTGATGTCAAAGGGGGAGAGTGATTTGGTGTTGTTTCCATCAAGTCCAAAGGGGGAGACTATTGGCATTATGATACATGTGTTGTACTTGATGGAAACCCACTCGTAGAAGAACAACTCACTTATATATAACTAGATGAATCTACAAAAGAGATATCAGATGTGACAGAATACATGGGATGTAGGACAACTCAAAGGAATCAGATGACAGTTCTCAGTATGACAAGTTAGCTTTGCCATCAAGTCTAAAGGGGGAGATTATTGGCATTATGATACAAGTGTTGTCCTTGATGGCAAGATGAAAGATTATAATGCAGCAGGTCAGTAGCAAAGAATTGATGATCAGACTACAAAGAATGAAGAAAGAAGAGTATATACGTAGGTTCACTATATACCAAGTCGCGTAGATAGTTAGGTTATACGTCGGTTCACTATGTACCAAGTTGCGTATATATGCAAGTTCGCTATATACCAAGTAGGGTATACACGCAGGTTATACATGCAGGTTCTCTATATACAAAGACGCGTATACACACGAGATTGATGATCAAAAGTCACGTATGTGTATGCATGCACTTTCATGCACAGAAAAGCGCGTACATGTGGGAAAGCTTATTTTTGGGTCCGTGGTATTTAGACCTATGGTTTTGGTCCTTGGTATTGCGTCCGAATTGTTCAACCCAGGTATTGGGTCCCTAGTATTGGTTCTCAATGGTTTTGGACCATGGTATTGAGTAAGGTCTAAAACTATAAAAGGAGAAGAAAATCATTAGGCAAATGCATTGAGAAAGTCTTGAGTATCTGATGAAGTATGAGATCTAGTATGTAGGTTATGGGTTCATGATGCTTTGCTAAGGAGGAATCTAAGCAGTTGATGGAGAACAAGATCTAAGGATAGATCGGGATCTAAATGGCTTGGAATGAATCATCTCTCTACGGCTTGATCATGCTTATTCTAGATCTGTATACTGACACATGTAATGTTCTATAAATGTTATGATATGGGTATGATTGATGTCTAGAACAGCTGCAAAGTTATGAGAAAATATTTGTAGATCTGTACGTGGGTTGGCTTTGGTGAAAGCGCGTATGTACGCTGGTTTGGTTCGTCATAGTAGCGTATACATTATGATATATGGTATTTGAAGTTGCAGTTGGATCTGGTTATTGTTGCATAGTTCTGTTGTTTGTTCTGTGTTCTAGTGACTATGTTGTTGACAGGGTTTCAGTGTTTCAGTATTGGGTGATTCAGAGATTGATTATGCAGGTGTAGTTGATGGTGTATTGCAGTGATGATTAATTTTGTGCTTCAATGTTGTTGATGGGTCCAGTATGAAAATTGGATGAAACGTGGCCTTCAGATTATGATGTTGTGTTCTATGAGTATCCAGTCTGAAAATTTATGAAACGTGGTCCTTGGAGGAAGAAAGAGAAGGTTGTAGCCTTATGTAGGTCAGCACCTACATACTAGTACATCAGCTAGTACAAGAGCTAAGGGGGTGATAGGTCCCTTCCAGTATCAGCTGGAAAACGAGTAAAGGTTGGAGCATTTCAATAGGCTGGCACCTGCGTACTAGTAAATGGATCGGCTAGTACAAGAGCTAAGGGGGTTGTAGCTCCCTTCCACAAGGGTCTGGAGAACGAGAGAAGGTTGTAGCCTTCTGCAGGTAGAAGCTTGTGTACTGGTATAAGATTGCATTAGTACAGAACTATTGTAAAATAAGTTTCTTATTAAAAAGAATATTGAGACGACTTGCAGCAGGTGGTTTTCACCCACATTAGTTTTCCACCTTACATCATGGTGTTCATGTGTGCTTCTTGTGTGTGATGATCTGTTCTTTTTTACTGCTCCTGTTTACTGTTCATATGGTTAATAATGTTCTGATGCACTCATTAAGGATCAACTAACTGAATCATAAGTTTACTGGATATACGCGTGTTGCATTACACACAGTTGTGTATACACGCGGTTTGCCTTAACTGAAGTAGCGCATATGAATCTTAATATGGAAATGAAAACGTTATTATTGACTTGATAATACTGATTCACCCCCCCCCCCCTCTCAGTATTATTTCGAACAGTAGGAGGGGTTGAGGGAGGGGGAAAGCCAAAAACAACCTGGATATTACTTGATTCTGGCTTCTCCAAACTCTTAGGCTGGGAGGGTGAATATTGTGAAGTTACCTAGGGGTTATCAGTGTGGCTTTCTTCTCCTTCACTTTCATATCCACTTAAAAGAGGACTATAATCAGCATCTACAAATGTCTTTGGGTCATGTCCATGAGATCCATTTTTGGTAGCTACTCTATATCTCTTTCCACTTTCTGCTACTACAATCTATTGCTCAAATTTATTCTCTCTTCTCCCAAACATAAGTAAAATAGCAATCTGATTGCATTTGTAAAAGTCCCTTTCCACACAAAAGCATCTTAATCCAAATTTTTAGAGATTCTAAATACTTACCTTATTATCCTTTGAAGAATCATCATTCCACTTCACTATAGGACACAATCAAGTACATGACGAAATCAATAATGAATCCTCCAAATATGATATAAATACAAAAATCGACAACCCTTCATATCCTATTGTTAGTGCTCCTGAATCACTGTATTAGTTTAGGAGTCCACACCATAGGTTCTTCACCCTTAAAATAGTTCTTCCTTTTAGTTAATATCTATATCCACTCGTACATCTCAATAAGAAGAGAACAAAATAAAATTTCATATTGATCTGTAAAAATATACTTTTGCAACCAAGCTTTGGATGTCAGATGAGTTTTTCTTATTTTTTGGTCTGCAAATTCTCTCGCTTTCATGTCTATCCAACCTTGAATCTCTTCCTTCGATGAGTACCACATCTACATATCCCTCAAACATATCATATTCCCAACAACAGAACCATTTTTTTACTCTATTTATGCTTACCTAGGTTCTATCTATACTGTGCACCAACAAAACCCTTATTCATTGGCCCTTTTGGAAATGACCTACAAGTAGATCATAGTCTTACTAACTATGGGAGGATGTAGAATCAGGTTTCTGTAGCCGTGAAGGAGTAGGAGATGTGGTATTTTTATTTTATTTTACTATTAGCATTTATAATTCATTTTTCCGCATTAGATTAATCACTTAGACATGCCTTATAAAACCATAAACCATCATTATGATGAATAAAATGCAACCATAATAATTGCTACTCTACAATAGATAATAAGCAAATATACACATCAAAACACCAAATTAACATGGTTCACCCAAATGTAGGGCTAAGTCCACCAGAATTGTTGCTTAATATAATGAATCCTTGAACAACAACCAATTCTTGGCCTGCACACTCAGCTGCAGACTCTTATCTAGGCCTCTTTGCACTCAACTACAGAGCCTCTCTTGTACTACCAAATTACAGATCACAATAATTCACCCATAACGCTAATCTAGATCAAAACTGATTGATTTTGATCATTCTCTTCTTATTATTTTACCCTATATATACTATTACATTATAGGGTTACATCACCAAAATACCATGGTCCAAATACAATGGAATCCCTAAAATAAGAAACTATGGCCCCAAAACCATTGATCCCTTAAAAAGTCGTGCTTTTACAAAAAGGAGGGGCTTCGACCCACCCCAAATCCCTTACAACACCATGCGATATATGCTCCTCTGCAAACTCCATTGAACAAAACATAGAGTCTTTCCCAAAATCTAGGCCAAGTTGTGATGCTCCCAACAGTTATATCGCTATCGGAAAATCGACAGGATTGGCATATCGCAGTATTGACAATCAGAGGGAATTGGGGGTCCAAGTGAGAGATGCATTGAAAGTCAGCGGAGTAACATATTGGAATATTAAAAATCTATGAAAATCAAAGTTGTAAATAAGTGACACAGTTGAAAATTTTTGATCTCCGATATTTCGAAGTGGAAGTAATGATGTCGAAATTGGTTCTCCCATCGACTATATTATAATATGGTCAAGTTTTGGGTTTTACAAAATTTGGACCATTTGTTTTATTAAACCCTTCCAATAAACTCCAACCACTATTAAATGAGGTGAAGGCCTTGGATATCAGAAATTTTAAGCGGTGACCCAAAGAAAAACTCTGATATGTGATTTCTCCGATAAGCTACAACCACTTTATCAAAAGACACATCCTCTTTATAAGATAAAGATGCTATTTGGAAAATATAGCCACTAATAATTAATAATCAAGATCTTGGTCTCAAGGGCTATGTTTTATTCATTAATCTAAGATGTTTAGAAAAAACTTATTTTCAAAGTTTATTAAGAAACAAACTTAATCAAACATAGGAAAACTGTAAAAATAATACAAATGTAAATAAAAGGCACATTAGAATTGAAATTAAGTAGACACACTCAAAGACAACATTCAACGAAAAAAGGGTCTCCATAATTTTATTATATGGTTAAAATAAAAATTAAATCGGGCACTGTTGAGTACTAGAACAAAGCCTCATATTAGTTTTTACTAATATTCTACTAAGATAGTACACCACATGCTCCTAGTGTATGTCATCCTCTTGAACTAGAATTGTCTCGATGGTTGATCTGATATTGCAAGGTATAATAGGAAATCATTGCCATAGTATGTAAGACTAAGTTGGGGAGTATGTGGTATGGATTTTGTTGAAGAGATGTGACAATTTTCACTTAATTGATAGGTTGTTACTACCTACAAAAATCAACAAAGATGGTTTGAATCAACATAAATAATGTTGTGTTCATTAATGAATGGATGATGGAACGATAAATACAAAAGAACAAAATAAATGATAGATAATGGGAATAAATAAATCTTTCTTAGCAATGGATGAAGACAATTGGTTTGCTAAGAAATAAAAATGAGATTTTTTAGCTAATGGATCCTTATACTATCCTCCACTGTAAGGTCCTCCTTCCTTGATTTGCAAATGCTCTCCTCAAGAAGTATTAAGTAACTCTAATGGTGGATGCTCTCAAGTTACAAAGAATTAGATGTTGTTAATATTCCAAGGTAATGGTGAATATCAAAAATATTTTTTTAGCATAAATTTGCAGTTGATCTATATTGGATTGTTATATATTTTTCATCCATATTTGTGCTTTTAGAGTGGAATAATGAAAGGAATTCGCTTAGAAGACCATTTTTACTGGCATGTCCCCTTTTTTCAAATTGGGGTTTTAAACCTTTCATAGGTAGTTTGAGGAATATCCTTAATTATTTTGGGGTTAAAAAAATATATTTTGTGCCAAACCACATGATGCTATTATACACTTATATACATTTCAAATGATGCAATAAATAACTCAAACATAATCTATATGAAAATAATATGCCACCAAGAAGTTTTCCTTCATATTTTGACCATCGTGACTCAATATGGCACCATGTTAGCCCCATTACTCATGGAAAATGGGATATAAATGTGAACATGATGAAGAATAATATATAAGGGTCAATATTATAACTCTATCTAAGAGTTGAAGGAGACAAACTTAACCACTAGTAGGCTATCAAATAATGTTATAATTAAGTGACTAGGAGAAAAAATGGTTTGATTCTAAGACTAGATAAGAGTTGATAGATATAGAAAGAAAAAACACAGTTTATGTTTTTTAGCACCCTACAAACCACCAATTTCACGCCTTTGTATTTGCACCATTTTCGATTCATAGAAAGAGAGAGGAGAGTAGTCTCACTTTCTAGCTAGGTTTTGTCTTGAAAGGGTTTCCCAAATCAAATATTGGTGTCTTATGGTTTGTGAGTGATTGTTTTTATGTAATCTCTCTTTTTCACATTTTTAAATTTTGTATGTATAAGAAAAAAATTAACTTAATGATTTATATATTTAGGTAAAAATTGATCCTCATAGCATATATTTTATATTTTCAATATATTTTATTAGATATGTCATGAAAAACTATTTAGTAGAATATCCCTAAAGAATTATGGATCAGTAGTGCTTCTTCTTATGAAATGGATTTTTGAAGGCATGTATTTATAGGAAATCTCAAGTATCTCATGGATTTTGATTCAATGAATGAGCTTGGATGCCATTGTGTGCTTCTCATGCTTCATGGTACATGATGATTAGTTTCAGGGCTCCAAGCATCCTCTCCTAAGTGTGTAGGTATAAATGGGTGGTCAAGAGACCTTTTTACTTGATTCCAATAGGATCTTGATCTTTCTTCATGTTGTTATTTTAAGGAAATGTCATTGCTTGTGGATTTCCATGAATGTAGAAGGTACAATTTCGTGGGTCCATGTAAATCTTGAGTGGTAACTTTGCATTAATTAATAAGAAGACACAATATAATGTTTATTTAACTAATTTTGGGTTTTTGGCTATTACCCTTAAGAAGTCTTTTTTTTTGTTGATTATTAATGTATTGCAATAATCACCTATATACTTGTTTGAGAAATTCTTAGGTGGAAACAATTCCATTTAATATATGATGTTAGCAATAGACATATAACAAAAATAAATCACTCTTTTCTTATCTTTGTTTCCTGACTAATGTTTGAGGGGGAGAGAGAGAGAGAAAGATCCAAGAGGAAAGGAGGTCTAGAAGAAGATGCAAAGGGATCCACCATCAAATCAATGATCTTTTTGAAAGACATGTACAATATAGAAATGAGGTGAGCATGTCCCAAGCTCATGATAATGAATTTCTATAATAATTATTAAAGTCATGGAAAAGAGTGGTCTTTTTTAATATTCCAATGCGTGAATTAGCTAACATGTGTTCAAGTAGATAATTGAATCACCTTCGAGAGTGTTGGTTGTAGTAGAATATATTTTTGGTGGAAATACTCCCATGGCACTCACATAACTAGAGAATGTGTAAATTTATGGTTGGTGCATGTAGATTAGGATTATGTTTCTTTGACCAAAATTGGATACTACAATTATCATAAGATAATATACATCCTGATCCAAAATAGTGCCAATGTCAAGCATTAGGGGGCCAATAGAATTAATGAGCAATAAAAAATCTTACTATTCTTGCTAATGTTCATCATTGTATATGAAAATGAGAATCAACATACTTCTTCATTCATGGAATATGATAGTTGAATATGACAAGAAGGAAGACATTATAGCTTAGAGTGAAGAGGTCCCTTTAAAATCCTCTCGTGGATGAGTCAAATATAAAATTGTGAAGGATTTATTTTTTGGTCATGATGAATCAAGCCAACAAAAATTGACTGGAAACTATGGAGATATTTTGGTTAGAGAATAATTGACAATGAATCATAGGGGCTTACATTTGGGACACTCTTATCTACTTCTTTCTTTGAATAGATGGTCCTGATTTGGCTATAAATTATAGTGGATGTTACACCCTCCACCTATCCTAGGATTATTTGGAGCAAGAAATTCATAATTATAAAGGGTGGCAAGTATATTAGTTTCTTTGGATGGTTGAGGTTCAATAGTCTTGGCTCATGATTTCATGTATTATATTACAATTTCCATATGATGACATGGGTTTTTAGAAAAGCTCTACTATGATCTTTCCCCTAGGGGAGTCATGGAGACCATTAGATACGTGGTTGCTATTTAGATTTATTTGTTATATTTTTGATTTGATTTAATTAATATATGACATAGATCTAATGTTTTGTTTTACTTCATATTCACAGGTGTGGGATCATTTGTTCATGAGGGATTAATAGTCTAGGATGTGTTGAGAGGGTAGGCCCACACTCCCCCACTTAGACAAATTAGGCAGGCGAGGCCCGCATATGGTGACCCTAGGGAGGGATGTGACCATGGTAGAGAGGTTGAAATGTTGTTGAGGATGGGTCGTCTCAGGAATCACAAGAGAGATTATGTAAAAACATTGGTAAAAGATACATGTTATAAATTTAGTAAAGGAAAAATAATAACCAAGGTCATGGGACACATATTCCAAGCTGAATGTTGGGCACAAGATCCTAGTGTGGCTGTGTAACACCCTCTTCCCATATTTGTCCAAGTTAGCTGTCCTACTGGGGTAAACATGTGATGAGATGCTACTATGATTTGATTCAACTCCCCATGTATAATTAAGGAATTGGCACCAACAAAACACAACCAACTTGACCTTCTACATAGGCTACCAAACCTCCAGGAACCAACCATCCTTTCTAGGTGACCAACCCTAGGGGAAACTTAAGATTTTACTGACCTAAGGCTTCATTCTCTCCCATGAAATGGGCATGCATGCGACTAGGACCCTCCATCCTCTCTCACAACAAGGGCATGCAAGCAACTCAAGATGTTTTTAGCTAGTTCACAACCAATGACCCTGGATTTTGTGCCACCTTTTGAGGGACGGTACTCAGGCCACTAGCCAGAACTCCATGGAACCGTCAAGAATGAAAATTAATAGTGAAACAATGATAATAATGAAAATACTTGAACAATGACTTGAATTTACCCCTACTAGACATGGCAGGAACTTTGTCAAACGTTTCACAAATATTCATTCTACAAGTCATAAGAAGAAAACTGAGCATAGAGGTCTAATAATTATCTCAAAATCTGTTATATACCTAGGGGAGATAATATGGGGTACAAAGGGAGGTACCCAAGGGAATAATGTAATAATGGGATGGGCCATAGTAATAAATAAGGTGGTTAGCTCGTATCATGTAAGGGACCACAAGTAGTTAATAATAATGTAATGGGCCCATGGTATTAGATAGATGGTATTGAGAGAACCATGGTAATGACTCATCGTATTGTATGTATTAGGCCTATATAGAGGCTAGAGACTCCACATTGAGAGATGTCAAGGAATATTATATGAACAAGCATATGGCTTGTGGAGTGTTCTCCTTCCTTAAGGAGTGAATGTATGGTGTTTCCCTACCTTAAGGGTTTGATATCAATAAAGAAGCAATTCTATCTATATTCAAATCTTTTTATTCTTGTATTTATTTATATTATTATATTATATCTATAACAAATGGTATCAGAGCTATAACAAGTGGTATCAGAGCACTTTCTTAGGCAAAAGTGGAGAATTTTTTTTAATTTTTTGTAGGATTTCTGGGGCAGATATTTTGTAGATCAAATCTATATGATTTCGGGAAAAATATACAAAACGTAATTACAGATCTAGATTCTTCACAAAAAAATACCTGATTTCAAAAAAAAATTGGCCGAATTAGAGTTGGATGAAGGCGATATCGCTAATCTAAAAATCAGTGGTGTTGCAGACAATTTTTCGGGGCAGCAAGTTTGTGGCAGAGATCTAGACTTCCTAGTGCAAAATGTATAAAATCTAATTACAGATCTGGATTCTTTGTGAAAAAATACCCAATTTAAGAAAAAATAAGTCAAATCAGAGTCCGGATGAGGGAGATATCGCTGATTTAAAATCATCTCCTTTTTCAGAATTTTTGGTGACGACAGGAGAGTTGTAGTGCAAATCTAAATTTTGGTGCCTGGATCAGGATTTCTATCACATGGGTAGATGTAGAATGTTTTTTCCATTTCTAAAAATAGGTCATAATAGGGATTCTGAGCAATATTGATGGAATTGTGGCCATTTCAAATTTTTGCCAAATTTTTTTGTGATGGCGAGCCTAGATCAAAGGAACATGTATACCCAATAACTGCAAATAATCACCAAAAATAATAAGATCTGAATATAGATAGAAATGCTTCTATTTATTAATGTCAAACCCTTAAGGTAGGGCAACACCTTACATTCACTCCTTAAGGAAGGAGAACACTCCACAAGCCATATGCCTGTTCATACAATATTCCTTGACATCTCTCAATGTGGAGTCTCTAGCCTCTATATAGGCCTGATACATATAATACTATGGGTCATGACCATGGTTTCCTCAATACCATCTATCTAATACCATGGGCCCATTACATTATTACTAACTAGTTGTGGTCCCTTACATGATACAGGTTAACCACCTTATTTATTACTATGGCCCATCCCATTATTACATTATTCCCTTGGGTACATCCCTTTGTACCCCATATTATCCCCCCTAGGTATATAACATTCCACCCCCCTTAATATGTTTCATCCCCGAAACATGGGAAGAACACAAATAATACGATCTACTCAAAAGGGTAGTCCACTCGTACAATGCACGCACATCTAGCCATCCAAGAGAAAGGTAAACCCTCGATCCCGCTGGTGCCTCGCTTGCTTGAGATGGAAGTTGACCATGACAGCTCTTCTGTGTGGATGTGTATTAGATGGATCTTCACTCCTCGCTATCTATCATGTGGGAGTTATTGTCCTTGTGGCTAATTGGTTGCCATCTTGTTGGTTGTTTTCTTGTGGGGTGATGTGGGTGATGATATGTTGAAGTTTTAACCCATGGTGTCTTTTTCTTTAATTCACCCTTTATTAGAGCCTGACTGTTATCTGGTGCATGTTGTGGTGCTCGTTGTGGTGTCTTATCTTCCAATATTACTTCAACGACTGAGCCCTCATATGATGTATCAGCACCCGTAACCTTTTCTGCTTCAGCCTCTATTTGTGTTTGATTGTTGATCATCACTAGCTCATCATATGATATGTCAGTTCTTGGAACATCTTCTACTTCAGCCTCCATGTACTCTACCTGATTATTGACGGAAATATCCTGTAATGTAATTTTCTTCTTTTTATACTAGAGCTTCAAGAATTTCTTCTGCACATTAATATTGATAGTACCCAACAACATGCATATTATCCATCTCTGAAGATTAAAAATCACCATGCAACACATACTTATCCATAGAAATCTTCAAATCATTATACACTTGAACATCCTCATCATCCACCTGTGTGTTTTCAATGTGTTTTGCTGGAACTTGTATTTTTTTGCCAAGTTGACATTTATGAGATTTTTCTTGCAACTCGGATTTATAGACACAATGATTTTCCCCTTGTGAATCAATCCATGAACCTGCAATAAGGAAACACCAGTAAAAAATAACCCTTTAGGTTTCTTGGTTTTCTTCTTTCTTGTAAAAATAGAATCTTTGTTAGGTTGTGTGTCTGTCTATGTGAACTTAGTAAGATGACTCACACGATTAGATTCACGGTCAAAGTGGTCACAAATAGATTTTGCGAACATCTACCAAGTAGTTGTCCTTGGATGGCATTTTTGATGACACTGCCACCTTTGCCATATTTCATGGTCCAAGTACATGATTCCCACAATCAACTGAGTTGCATCATCCATGATGTAATTCAATCTGAAATATTTCTCCATTTGTGCTAGCCATCTGGTTGGATGAGAGGCATCAAATTTATACACGTTCCTCTGATCTAGGCTCGCCATCACAAAAAATTTTGACGAAAATTTGAAATGGCCACAATTCTGTCAATATTGCTTAGAATCCTTATTATGACTTATTTTTGGAAATGGAACAACCATTCTGCATCTACTCATGTGATAGAAATCCTGATCGAGGCACTGGAATTTCAGATCTGCGCTGCAACTCTCCCGCTGTCACCAAAAATTCTGAAAAAAGAGTTGATTTTAAATCATCGATATCTCCCTCACTCGGACTCCGATTCGACTGAATTTTTTTTCAAATTGGGTAATTTTTCACAAAGAATGCAGATATACAATTCAATTTTGTATATCTTGCACTAGGACATCCATATATGTGCCGCAAACTTGCTGCTCCGAAAAATTGTCTGCAACACCACTGATTTTTAGATCAGTGATATCTCTTTCATCTGGACTTTGATTTGACCAATTTGGTTTTTAAAATTGGGTATTTTTTGCAAAGAATCCAAATCTACAATTATATTTTGTAGATTTTGCCCCAAAACATATAGATCTGATTTGCAAACTCACTGCCCCAGAAATCCTGCAAAAAATTAAAAAAAATTCTCCACTTTTGCCCAAGAAAGTTCTGTGATACCACTTGTTATAGCTCTGATACCACTTGTTATAGCTCTGATGCCACTTGCTATTGATTTGATCTGAAAATATAAGAAAATAATACCAATATACCCAATAATTGCAAATAATCACAAAAAATAACAAGATCTAAATATAGATAGAAATGCTTCTCTTTATTAATGTCAAACCATTAAGGTAGAGCAACACCATACATTCACCCCTTAAGGAAGGAGAACACTCCATAAGCCATATGCCTATTCATACAATATTCCTTGAGATATCTCAATGTGGAGTCTCTACCCTCTATATAGGCCTTATACATACAATACCATGGGTCATTGCCATGGTTCCCTTAATACCATCTATCTAATACCATGGGCCCTTTACATTATTACTAACTACTTGTGGTCCCTTACATGATATGGGAGAACCACCTTATTTATTACTATGGCCCATCCCATTATTACATTATTCCCTTGGGTACCTCCCTTTGTACCCCATATTATCCCCCTAGGTATATAACAAAATCACTAAGAAGCATTGATTCCTTATTATGTATTAACTACGTTATTATCTATTAGGTCATATATTCATTTTTGATTCATTTAAAAATCATAACATGATGAGATCCATATATCATCATTGTCATAAAACATGCTCATAACCAACATATAATCAACAAAAATAACAAGGATATAACAAGCATAAAAACTAAATATAAACAAGTATATTTACCCATCAAATACAACAGGAAATAAGCTCTTATTGACATACGAGAAATGCAACCACGTCTAGGGATTCCATGAACCAACTGACCATAGAATAGGCTAAACCAAATCGCTCTTTTAGCTAGTCACTCCCATCTCATATTCCGAGCAAGAATGTGGGATCTCATGGAAAAAATCCAACCATGGCTTCCAACGGACAACCCACCTCAACCCTCAACCAATGGTTCCACCTCATGGTCACACATCACTAACCATCACGAGATTGATCTCCACCAATTTTGTCTAGGGCTCCAGGAATAGTAACTCAACCCATAGCTGCTACCGAGCTCTAGAGCATTTGCTGAACCAGGGATCTAGAACTAGTAACTCAACCCACCAAGGTCTGAAGAACATTTGTCCAACTATTGCTCCAAGAATAATAATAACTCAACCCACACCCAAATGAATATGACAACCAAACATAAAACAAAAGTAAAACCCACAACACCATGGTTATCCTCGAAATCAAAAGGATAAGAAAATCCAACGTCAATCAAGGCATTCCTACATGCCAATTATAGATCATAAGAAAGAAACCACATGCACATTCCATGGATGCCAAAACTAGCAAGGAAACCATACATGCAACTTGATACTTGCAAAGAGAATCCAATGTACTGATTAATCCTGATTTCCTCTTGTGCTTTCCTACTCTTCCTTTAATTTCTTGCTCCTAAAATGCAAATATTACACACTCTTCCAAGAGTGCTCCAAGAAGCTCTAAGTGTTGAAGAGTATGAGAGAGAGAGAGAGTAGAATAGAGCGCTCCAAAACTAAATTCACAAAATTCTACCAATAGACCCTCAAAAGTATTTTTATTAATGAGGCTTCCATTTTCTTCAATTTTCCATTATTTTTGTTCATTTTCATTGTCACATGCAACCTATGACCTTTCACCTTCATTTTCTCCTAATTCTCATTATTTTCATAAATAAAATGGTAATTAATGCCTCATGCCTTTCCAAATACTTTTTGATTTCCTTTGCCAAATTCCATAGCCATTAATAAACTGAAGTGACACTCCACTAGGATCTTTTTCCCACCATTCAACTTGGAATACATGTCCCATGACCTTGGTCTTATTTATTTTTAGATGGATCTTTAACAAGGGCTATTACATAACCCTCTCTGTTTGGGGAATGCCATCCTCAATGTTTAATAACACTTGCAAAACAAACAACCATTGAAAACAAAACATATTTCCTTGGAGCTTGATAACACAACTCATTGCAATATTTACAATGACGCCCTGCTGAAAACATAACAACATACCACTTACTCGATATTTATAACATAGTTCATTATGATATTTACAATAACAACCACATATAATCATGCAAATTTGCTTACCAGCAAATAGCGATAATGTATATAGAGATTTATAAATCCAGCTCGACACATTATTTATATTAATATACACTTATATACTATTAGGTCCCTATAATACTAGTAATTACCCCATTAATATTGTAGTTGTATCCCTTATTAATATCGTTGTGCCCCTATTTTTCCCATATTGTTATTACTGTGCCCCATAGAATCCCTCTACTGTTATTTTTGTGCCTTTATATTATTATTGTTAGGCTGGCTGGGTTATATTGTGACTCCTTAGACTCCTATATATAGAAAGGAGGTTTTTTCATTTGAATCATCAAAGAATCATTCATTTGTGTAATGTAAAGGAGGTTGCCCGCTCGAAGAGGCTGAATTCTAAGGCATTGATGTATCTTTTCTATCTTTTTGTTAGCTGGTTTCATAACATTTGGTATCAGAGCTTTGGATTCTAGGGTTTTGCTGCTCCAAATAGGTCATCGTGGAATTTTCGCTATAACTTTTTCTGCGACATTTCAGAAGCGAAAAAAAAACCCATTTGAGATGAAATTGCACTGAACTTTGGGTCCAAATTTTAGAGCTTTTTGCACTATATTTGTGGAGATATGATCTGAGGAAGCTGGTCTTTTTATAGACTCCTAAATTACATTCCAAACAGGTGACTTGAGGAAAATTGTCATAACTTTCTCTCTAAGCATAGGACTGAAGTTTCATAAGAAGGTACAGAATGAGGATGGACGGTAGTTTCTTGTATATATTTTTCAGAGCTAAAGGTCGAAACAAGGATGCATGGCATGTTGTACAGGTTCGCTCTACAGAACTAGTCTATAACCAGGTCATTATGGGAGATTTGGCATAACTCTTCCTTGGAGAATCCAATTTTGATCAGACTGGTGGCATTGGAAAGGGACACAGAGGGCTAATTCAGGTCGCAATTTCAGAACTATATGATCTGAAATTACATAGATACATTAGAGGCAATATCGAGCTCCTACAAAGTGAAAAAACATGTGTAGATTTTTTTAAATTTTTGCTTAAGCTTGGTTTGAAAAATTATTTTGAAGGAACTCAAAGGGCATAGTAGAGCATTATTATTGGTAACTGATGCTCTAAGGAAAGAAAATGCAAACACCTAGTAAGCAACCTGAAATCTCTAGCATGACTCATCAAGAAGAGGAAGAAATGCTACATGATATATCAAAATTACAAGACCAAGTGCACAAATGTCACTCTTGCAAAAGCTAATAGAAGCTAAGATAAATGGCATGGAATCTAAGATAAAGGGCATGGAAACTAAGATGAATGGCGTGGAAGTTAAGGTGGACAATTTGAAGATAGATTTGAAGACAGACATGATAGATTTGAAGACAAACATGGAAAATTTGAAGACAGATTTGCCAAAATTTCTACAAGAAATACTTACTAATGGTGAAAGGGTAGTAAAGGAAACTCATGATGTGAACAAAAGAAATGTTAATCATGATTTCATAGACTCTAATGTTGGATTGAATACCCACCATATTCCAAAAATCGATATGAGGAAGCTTGATGGCAAGGATCCTGCAACATGGATATTATAGATGGAGCATTTTTTCAATCTCAATAATGTGCAAAACACACAAAAGGTACGTATTGTAACTTTATATTTGGAGCCAAATTAGTTTGTATGGTATCAATGGATTTGATCTCATAAACAAATTATCACTTGGGAATTTTTATGGAAGAATTTATAGCACATTATGAGGATACAAAAAACAACACTTTTTTTAGCCAATTGATAAGTCTCAAACAAAAGGGTTCAATAATGGAGCACATGGAGGAGTTCCAAAAATTGAACATAAGGGTAAAAGATATTCCAGAGGAGCATAGGATTGATGTGTTCATAGGGTCTTTAAAGGATAATATCCAACATGATGTTCGCCTTTGGGAACCTGATTCATTAGAGAAGGCATTCAGGTTAGCAAGAAAAATGGAAAGCAAAATTATGGCAACCAGGAAGCATACCACTCACAACTATAAAGACGGAAGTGTTGCTGCCCCTAGTCTTCCACAACCTATAAGGTTGACACCACAACAATTGGAAGAAAAAAGAGCAAAAGGGCTTTGTTACAGTTGTGATAGCAAATACACTAGAGGTCATAAGTGTGCTGAGAAAAAATTATTCTACATAGATTGTGAAGAGGAAGAAGAAAAGGAGCAAGAAATGTCAAAAGAAGAGGATATACTCCAAGAACAAAGCCTAGATGAAAAACAAATGAATCCGACCGTATCTTGTAATGCATTGGCAGGAATTACCACTCCTCAAACCATCAAGATAAAAGGACAAATCAAGAAGAAAAAGGTAATAGTGTTGATTGATTCGAGAAGTACAATTTTATTCATTGTAAGGTAGAAAAAGAATTGAATTGCTTCTTATATCCAGCACCAGAGTGTCAAGTGATGGTTGCAAATGG
>APFE030044379.1:0-43710 GCA_000404065.3 Pinus taeda | reverse complement strand
TTTTCTTCTTGATTTGTCCTTCTATCTTGATGGTTTGAGGAGTGGCAATTCCAACCAATGCATTACAAGATATGGTCGGATTCATTTCTTCTTTATCTAGGCTTTGTTCCTGGAGTATATCCTCTTCTTTTGACCTTTCTTGCTTCTTTTCTTCTTCATATTCACAATCTACGTAGAATAATTTCTTCTCAACACACTTATGATCTTTAGTGTCTTTGCTATCACAACTGTAACAAAGCCCTTTTTCTCTTTTTTCTTCCAATTGTTGTGGTGTCAACCTTATAGATTGTGGAAGACTAGGGCAAAAACACTTCCATCTTTATAGTTGTGAGTGGTATGCTTCCTGGTTGCCATAATTTTGCTTTCCATTTTTCTTGCTAACTTGAATGCCTTCTCTAATGAATCAGGTTCCCGAAGGCAAACATCATGTTGGATATTATCCTTTAAAGACCCTATGAACACATCAATCCTATGCTCCTCTGGAATATCTTTACCCTTATGTTCAATTTTTGGAACTCCTCAATGTGCTCCATTATTGAACCCTTTTGTTTGAGACTTATCAATTGGCTAAAAAAATGTTGCTTTTTGTATCCTCATAATGTGCTATCAATTCTTCCATAAAAATTGCCCAAGTGATAAATTGTTTACGAGAGCAAAGCCATTGATACCATACAAACTGATTTGGTTCCAAATATAAAGTTGCGATACGTACCTTTTGTGTGTTTTGCACATTATTGAGATCGAAAAATTGTTCCATCTGTAATATCCATGTTGCGGGATCCTTGCCATCAAACTTCCTCATATCTTTTTTTGGAATATGGTGGGTCTTCAATCCAAAATTAGAGTCTATGAAATCATGATTAACATTTCTTTTGTTTGCATCATGAGTTTCCTTTACTACCCTTTCACCATTAGTAAGTATTTCTTGTAGAAAATTTGTCAAATTTGTCTTCAAATTTGCCATGTCTGTCTTCAAATTTGTGTTCAAATCTATCTTCAAATTGTCCTTTTTAGCTTTGATGCCATTCATCTTAGCTTCCATGCCATTTATCTTAGCTTCTGTTAGCTTTTGTGAGAGTGACATTTGCTGCACTTGGTTTTGTAATTTTCGCATTTCTTCCTCTTCTTCATGAGTCATGCTAGAGATTTCAGGTTGCTTACTAGGTGTTTGTATTTTATTTCCTCAAGGCATCAGTTACCGATAACAATGCTCTACTATGCCCTCTAAATTCCTTAAAAATAATTTTTCAAACCAAGCTTAAGCAAGAATTTAAAAAAAATCTACACACCTTTTTTCACTTTGTAGGAGATCGATATTACCTCCGATGTATCTCTGTAATTTCAGATCATATAGTTTTGAAATTGTGACCTGTAGTAGCCCTCTATGTCCTCTTTCCAATGCCACCAGTTTGATCCAAATTGGATTCTCCAAGGAAGAGTTATGCCAAATCTCGCACAGTGATCTGATTATAGACTAGTTCAGTAGAGCGAACTTGTATGACGTGCTATGTGTCCCTGTTTTGATCTTTGGCTCTGAAAATATATACAAGAAACTATAGTCCATTCTCTTTCTATAACTTCTTATGAAATTTGAATCCGATGCTCAGAGAGAAAGTTATGACGATTTTCCCTAGGTTACCTGTTTGAAATGTAATTCAGGAGTCTACAAAAATACCAACTTCCTTAGATCCTATCTCCGCAAATATAGCACAAAAAGCTCTGAAATTCGGACTCGAGGTTTAGTGCGATTTTTTCTCAAATGGGTTTTTTTTTCACTTCTTAGACATCGCAGAAAAAATGTTATAGTGAAAATGCCATGATGACCTATTTGGAGTAGCGAAACCCTAGAATCCGAAAGCTTTGATACCAAATGTTATGAAACCAGCTCACAAAAATATAGAAAAGATAGATCAACACCTTATAATTCAGCCTCTTCGAGGGGGAAACCTCCTTTACATTACACAAATGAATGATTCCTTGATGATTCAAATGACAGAACCTCCTTTCTATATATAGGAGTCTAAGGAGTCACAATATAACCCAGCCAACCTAACAATAATAATATAAAGGCACAAAAATAAAAATAGAGGGATTCTATGGGGCATAATAATAACAATATGGGGACAATATGGGCACAACAATATTAATAAGGGATACAACTAAAATAGTAATGGGGTAATCACTAGTATTATAGGGACCTAACTGTCTAAGATAGTCACCATTGACTAGTTAGACTTTTGCAAGCTTGATCTTTGATTTCACAATATTTAGTCAACCCCCTTTGTAGGTGATTCCACCACCCTTACTAAAAGTGTTAGAGAAAGGATGTTCAAAGAATCCTCATTCATGGGCACATTCCCCTTACTTCTTCTTGGATTTCCATAATTAGCTAACTCCATTAACATGGTCACATTTCTCTCATATGTTGCCAAGTGGTTCACTAATCCTTGGATAATTCCTTATCTATATAACACTAGCATATTTGGTGATCAAATGCCTTTGAGCCTTGTCAAGTTGGCTTACCAAGATATCTAAATGGTGAATATTGGTCCTGAGTGAAGTTCTTCTAATGATTTCAAACTTGACACTTATTCCTAGCCTACATGGACTAGTGTTGATCATTCTTGTTCCCATGAATTATTTGATACTATGATGCCATTTGATGAAGCCATATTGAAATCCATGATGATATTTGATCCACCTTGGGACGAATCTCATCATCATTCATCTTTTTGTTGTGGGTCGAAACTCTTGAATGGAGACTTACATAACCTTGTTTCTTTGCAAAATGTTAATTGTGTGTGAGATATAAATACCACCCATGATGTGTTCTTTGAAGGGAATGTTGCAAACATCTCTCCTATCATTCCCATCACCATTTTTGAGAAACCAAGGGGCATGGAAAACATCATGATATGACTGTATTACACTCTTGATGATATTTCCACTTATACTTCTCTTTTCAAAGAATTCCACACCGTTTTCACTTGGTCCTACAAAGAAATGCTTGAGATAGATCCTCAAATTGTAAAGCATGAAATCAAAACTTACGAGGGTGCGAAGCCTATTCGGAAAACACTCTAGCTAGTCCATCGTCACAAAGTTGCGACTATCAAGGCGAAAGTCGAAAAATTGCTCAAAGCTAAGTTTATTTAACTAGTTATTTTGACAGAATGGGTTTCTAACATCGTTCCTGTCTCCAAAAGACAATGTTATGTTTGTGTCTCTGTTGATTATAGGGATATCAATTAGGCATGTAGAAAAGATAAATACCTAACCCCATTAATTGATTAGATGATTGATGAATATGCTAGCAGTGAGATCTTTCCTTCATGGATGGTTTCTCTAGCTATAATGAGATCAAATAAAAAAGAAAGATCAATACAAAATGACTTTCATTTTTCCTTGGGGTAGCTTCACATATAGGAAACTACCATGTTGTCTTAAATTTTTTGGAGTCACATTCCAATGCACCATCTCTTATGATATTCATGACATCAAGTGAGTTGTGAAGGCATATTTAGATAACCTCACTTCTCACTTTGCTCGACGATTCAATGATCCTGCACATCTACACACCATCATTATGTGTTGTCACTACTATAGTATTCACTTGAATTGACACAAAAAAATCTTTTGTGTTATATTTAGATGATTGCTAGGATTCATCGTGTCCAAGTATGGTATCATAGTTGAGTCTATCTTCAATTTGCCTCCACGTATTATTAGTCAACTTCAGAGTTTGCAAGGAAAAGTGAACTCTTGTGTTGATTCATTTCCAATTATGCTCAGATCATTGAGGGTTTTATGCACCTTCTTAAAAAAGATATTGTTGGTCGCGAGATCCCCCAAGGGAATTTTTGGGGCTAAAAGCCCAAATTTTGGCTAAAAAGTGTAAATATGATGTAAAGACTTTTCATTTTGTGGGCACGGAGCGCGAAGTTGTAAATGAGTCATAGGGTTGTCCACCTTAGTTTTGTAATGTAATGTCAGCTTTAGAGATCTACCCATGTCCGGAGGACCATGGGATTGTATAAATAGAGTGAGGCTCTAAGTTGTAAATCATAGAGTTAGTAATAGAATTAAGTCTTGTCTGAAGTGTAGAGTCAAGTCTTTGGGTCTTAGAGTAGGAGAAGGCTTGCAGCTGAGTGCACAGAGTCCTAGTAGTCTGCAGCAGAAAGCACGGACCCCTGTAGCTAAGTGCGCAAGGCGAGTCGAGTTTGTAACCATTGAAGCATTAATAAAGAGAAGTTTCACATCAATTCTGTCTATCTATTTTCTATTTTATGCTTTGAGTGTATTGTGTATGAATTGCATTTTCACTATTTATATTGTGCGCGGACATATATGATTGTGTTGATTAAGTAAATGTGAGATAAAGCATCTGTTTATGCGAACTTAACTAACATCTGTAAGAAGATAAGTAAGATACGCAGTGTAATTTGGGGAAATGGCGCAGATTGCTGCCATAGCAGCACGAAAGCACCACAGCCCCTGGTGAGGGCTATGCGAAGGCGGTTATAATAGATCACGAAGGTATCATAGGTCAGGATAGTGTGCGAAGTGACCTGCGCAAAGGTAGGCACAGTTGGACTAAATCGACCCCTCAAACATCTCCAGGGTGCAGAAACTTGGTTCCAGCATCCCCCCCATACTGGTTCGGGTGAGACTTCAGTCCACACACCGCAAGTTGATGCCGAAAGGGCCGGTAGTGTAGGGATTTGTTTGGCTAATTAACTCCGAACCTAGGTTAGGCCCCATCAAGCCAACAAGTGGTTCTATTTCCCCAAGGGAAGTTTTGGGGCTAAAATACTAGATTTTGGCTAAAAATTGTAAATCCGATGTAAAGACTCCACATTTTGTGGGCACTGAGCACAAAGAGGTAAATGAGTCATAGGTTTGTCCACCCTCAGTTTTGTAATGTAATGTCAGCTTTAGAGATATACCCATGGTCCACGAACCATGGGATTGTATAAATAGAATGAGGCTATAATTTGTAAATCATAGAGTTAGTAATATAATTGAGTCTTGTCTAAAGTGTAGAGTTGAGTCTTTGGGTCGTAGAGTAGAAGAAGGCTCTGTAGCTGAGTGCGCGGACCCCTGCAGCTGAGTGCGCAGGGCAAGCCGAGTCTATAACCATTGAAGCATTAATAAAGGGAAGTTTCGAATCAATTTTGTGTATCTATTTCTTGTTTTATGCTTTGAGTATATTGGGTATGAATTGCATTTCATTGTCTATGTGGTGCGCGAACATATATGATTGTGTTGATTAAGTAAATGTGAGATAAAGTATCTGTTTACGCACAGTTAACTAACATCTGTGAGAAGATAAGTAAGATATGCAGTGTAATTTAGGGAAATAGCACAGATCACTGCCATAGCAACGCGAAAGCACCTCAGCCCCTGGTGAGGGCTGCACGAAGGTGGTTATAACAGATCGCAAAGTTATCGCAGGTCAGGATAGTGCACAAAGTGAAGGTAGTCACAATTGGACTAAATCGACCGCTCAGACATCTCCAGGGTGTGGAAACTTGGTTCCAGCATCCCCCCATACTGCTTTGGGCGAGACTTCAGTCTGTGCATCGCGTGCTAATGTTGAAAGGGCCAATAATGTAGGGATTTATTTGGCTAATTAACTCTGAACCTGGCTCAAGCCCCATTGAGCCAACAAATGGTTACGTTGCTAGGACCAGAATCTGCATAGACATGTTTGATGTCGTATCATTGGAATCCAATTAAGAAGGAAATTGAAGGCTGGTTGGATAGGAGGATTCACAAGTTCATGGCACAGGAGAACAAGAATCCGCGACTGACAAAATAAGAGTGGTTAGATTGCTACCTGTAGAAAAAAATTCACAAGATATTTTTCTCATCTTTCCCTATTGAGCTGTACGAGTGGATCGCGAAGCTAGCAAATAGCCAAGGAAGGTGGACGCTCGATGGTCCTATTGTGTGGACCCCAGAGTTGGTGTGTAGATTGCAAGCATAAGAGGATCAGATTGCGCGTTGTTGATTACTGGCTCGATCAGATTATAGGAGGATTCATTACTGAGTTTGCAGTAGACACTTTAGTTAGCTACAACGAGGTAGAGCGACGCTTTCTCAAAGGACCGTGAGGTAAGTACGTAAAATATTTGAATACTTGGATTACAATGCTATTGTGTGAAAAGAGGGTTATGCAATTACCTTGATGTTTGGAGCTACATGAAGTAGAAAAAACTACATAAATGAAGGAAGTAAGGGACTAGAGTATAGCCCTTTGATTTCACGTCCGTGAAGGGATGAGGAAGAGCTCGTGAAGGTCTCTCCATGAAGTGTGATCCATTTGATAAGGCAAAGGATTCTGCGCATACCACCCTTCCCCCCCACACCACCACCAGCTTCACCATCATCACCTCCATCTTCACCCGTACTACCTCTGCCACCACCACGTCTCAATATGGCAAGCACAATAAAGTTGCCTATATTCAAGGGATTGGGAAATGAAGATCTTGACCAGTTTTGATTCGTGGTAGGAGCTATATGGGAAGAGTTACAGATGATAATATAAAGAAAGTGACGTTGTTCAGTGCTCTACAGGATCACGTGCTGACCTAGTATATTAAGCACTCCAATGATAATCCAAATGCGGGGATCACGAATATCCAAGTAGCGCTAAACAGAGAATTTAGTAGGCTGAATTCTGAAGCACAGTCGATCATTAGGTTCAAAGAAATCATGATGCTACCAAGTGAAACTCCTTGGGAGTTGGATCAGAGGTTGAAGTGTACGACTTATGAATCTAATATGAATCTAACAGACAGAAAACATCACGAATGGTTTGTAGCATCGCTAACACCACATCTGAGGAGCGCGCTATCACAACAGAAGTTAACGACTTAGGTAGAGGCCTTAGATATCATGATGAGGCTGCATGAGACCGCGATGCAGGATCCTAACTTGGGAGTTCAACAGATCCACGCGTAGTTGAAAAAATTATGCCTTAAGGTGCAGAGTCTGAAATAGGATAGGAAAGCTTGCTCGGAAGTGCACGAAGAAGTGTGGTGCATAAAATGCAAGGATCAGGGTCATGATAAGGACCATTTCCCGGTGTTCGCAAATTACCTCACGGGAGGAGGACTGATGCCATTAAGAAAAGAGGCACAAGCAGGACCTAGCGCGACGCCTGCTTTTTGGTGTGCGATTTGTCAAATAGGAGGGAAACACGCTACATACAACTACCATTTATTACATAAGTATACACAAAATTCGCAGTAATTGTTTTGTAGCTTTTGTAGATCAGTGGGACACGATGAGCACACATGTAGAAGCTATGAGTTAATGATGGATAGAAATCCCACCAATAAAGTTTAGGCCAAATCATGGACCCTAGACTAGAATGGAGGAATGGCGTGAATAGGATTTCAGGGGCGCAGACGAGGCTGAGGTGGAGGACCTGGAAGAGGTTGTAGACAACTGATATGCTACAATTACCAAGGGCCAGGACATTATGCCCATGATTATACGAACCCAATGCATCCATCATGTCTATATTGTACCTTGTTTGATCATGTGATGAAATATTGTCCTACGTTGATAGCTAGGATATGTGACAAAGGAGCGGTACCGCCTCCCCCGACTCAGAACTTGGAGATGATGAGGCCTGAGCCACGCAAGGAAGATCTGAATGTGAACATTGTGCTCCCAAGTGGAATCGCGATGGGAGATGACAAAGGCAAACAACTTGAAGATAATACTTGTGTTCGCAAAGCTCCGACAAAATAAGTAGAGTTTGGTTTGGAGCGTGCTAAGGAAACCTTCATGGAAGCTAAAAGGAGCTTCACTAATGCCTCCACTTCAAGAAGCAAAGATAGATCGGAGCCAGAGATGGACCCGTCTATGCTTACAACCTTCCTGGAAACATGAATGAAGCTACTACGTGATAGTAATGTTGTTAAAGGATTGTAGGAACTCATTAACATATGCACTGGTACCGCACCAGGGGAATCGTGCATAGTCTGGAAGATTGGAAAGCATAAGACAAGGACGAGAAGGGAAATGAGGTTAACCACACAAATTGGAGAATATGAGATGGACCAAGTAATTCTGGATTTAGGATCAGATGTGAACATTTTTTTGAAGCAAACATGGGATCACATGGGGAAAACTACATTGCAATAGTCTCATATTCAGCTGTGAATGGTGAACCAACAAAAGATAATACCTATGGGGAGATTGCAAGGAATTACTGTGGATATTGAGGGAGCGAGTGCGCTAGCAGACTTTGAAGTAATAGAGATTTTTGATGACAACAATCCCTATCCCGCGCTCTTAGGAATTAATTGGGCCACTGACATGAACAGGGTGATTAATCTGAAGAAGCACAAGATGATTTTTAAAAAGAAGTCACTACGCGTAGTTATACCCTTAGACCCTGCTGAAGGATCATGCTATATAGAGCCGGTGTGTGACTATGAAAGTGACAATGATTTCGACTACATCTACAAAATAGCCACGTGAGAGCAAGATTAGGTAAATCTCACCGTGGACAGACGGATCTCCTCAGATCTTGAAAGCTCCTATATGTCAGATTCTGACGAGGAGATAGAGCGATAGAAGAACCAATTACATGAGGTAACCACGCTGAACTGTAATATGGTGACAAGATCACTGCACTACATATCGATGGAAGTGAGGGACCTGCCTACTTATGATGGGTTGAGGTAGATACTTTCCTAGATAAGTTTGAAAGGGAGGTGCCAAAAAATCAACGTTTCCAGGCCTTGAATTGGGTACTGCGCGCTACGCTCACGAGGTGGTGGGGTACACACAAAGGGAGCTTTGATGACTGGTGCAAGTGTAGGAGGATGATGCACACATAGTTTGGGAAGCCTAGAGTGCGATTAACTTATAAATGTAATGGGCAGGATAATCCATGCGCACATCTAGGTAGGTGGATGCCGACATATGGAAAACAACCTATGCGGATACGCATGAACTCCGTGCTGAGAGGTATGGTCAATAAGATTGTGTTGGGGGGACAGATGTGTAGTTGGATCTTAAGGTTGGATAGCCAGTATGTGGGAAAAACATTCATGCGAAAGGTTGTCCATGTGGAAGCATTTGACAAGGTGTGCAACGCGATGAACAAAGTATGCAACGCGCAACAAAGTGGCTGGGACCTGCGCGTACTCGGATAGACACCTTTTCAGTTGGTTAATAGAGTAGAGGCCGTAATACCTATGAAGTCTATCATGTCTAGTCCGTGCATAGTGGTGCTCATAGGGGTAATGGACTGCAAAGCCCTAGAAGAAAGGCTCTCACCGTTGGAAGGGCTTGAAGATGAATGATTGGGACTCGATGAGGAGATCCAACAGGGTGATATTAAGCTCCAAGAACTCATGAATGAAAGAGTTCAATTGAGGGAAAAAAGTGCCATGGTGGAAGTGGAAGTCAAGAAGCTTGAGGAAGGAATAAAGAAGGACTTTCTTGATAGAAATATTTTAGTGATAAAGCAGGACGAGTTCGATTACATTAACAGACTTGAGGACCACCACCAAGAGTTTCTCAGTTTGCTCCATGGGATGGGACCATATGTTATTAAGGAAAACACAGATGGCGGTGCGATACAGTTGAAGAAGTTGAATAGCAAACTCTTCCATGGGAAAGTAAATGGCAGTCGTTTGGAGTTATACACAGGTGGCCCGACCAATTGACTACCCACAGGAAGCATAGTCTTAGCATTCTAGGTAGCTGAAAGGAGGCACGAGACTATAAACTACTCTACCTGAGAGCTGCATGATGTCAGGACTACGCACAATAGCGATGTGTCATAGGTTTCGTGACAGTGCAAGGGTAGTTGCGTTGCCACGCGGGTTGGATGGAAAGTGACTATTATGGTCACTATTCACGATGTGATGCTTGGTTTGAGACCAAATGGAGCGGGTGGCAGGCATTTAAGGCGATCTTTATGGGCTAGAGTTTGGAAAATATATCGCCAAGGGAGAATTAATGTATGGATATGGGGGGGAATGATCAAATTCAAATTCAAAATGCATTGACCAACCTCACAGTAGGCACGACCGTGACTGAGGAAATGGTGCGCACCCACATGACCAACAATATAGTGCTGCTAGAGGGGGAAATGGTTATAGAAAATGAGGTTGACAGGCCTGGTTAGTGCGATGAATGGAGTTGGGATAAACATGGTTGCGCTCCCTCGGGAGATGCTCTATGTGCTATAGGATGGAGTGACTGTCGAACTGTGGGCCAGGGAGAATCACGTGCTCCAAGTGATGAGCGAGCAACAAATTAATATGGAACAATTGAGCCTCCAACGCGATGAGGTTTTCACACAGAACAGGCAGCTAGTGCAAGTGGTCGAGGAAGCCTACCATATGCTCCCTAAGTTGGCCATGCCGACAGAGGCACAAGTAGAGGCACGCATCTGGAGATTAGCAGCAGGGCTGCATGAGGCAAAAGAAGAGATGGCTAAGGTTCAGCTTGCACTGAACCTTGAGATAGTTGAGCTACAATTGAAGGCGTAGCCTTCAACTCCACCAAAGGTGAAAGAGTAGCACGTCAGCGCCATTACAGTAGGAATAGTGGAGATTAGTAGTGCAATAAAGGACTGCACCAAACTTTTTGAAGAATCGTTTGAGGTCCTCACCACTCTATAAGAGGACCCGAACATACAACGCCTGAAAATAGAGGCACATGAGCTGCAACAACAATATGATGACATAAAAGGGATTGCGCAAACGACGGCCCTTACAGAGAGGCTTGCACGAATGTAGTAGGCAAAAGTGCTCAAGGATTAGGTAGACATAGCACAACATAAGGAAGTTGTCTTGACGATGCACATACAACCATGGATCGATGAGGCGTTCGTCATTATAGATTCGATTGAAGCCAAGCTCGCGCAAATGCAGGGAATTCAACAATAGGTTTAGGGAAGTAGTTCAGCTACAGTGGTTTCTGAACAACGCATCCACTAAGTGCAATAGGCAGCTGCTTAGTGCACTACCAATCTTGCAGTAGTCTAGGAAGAGTTGGGAGGTCTCCTCATGAAGATCTTCGCACGAACAAAGTGACTCGAGGACGAGTCCCGATGTTTGTGTTGGGGGCCTGTTGTGCACGGGATCCCCCAAGGGAAGTTTTGGGGCTAAAAGCCTAGATTTTGGTTAAAAAGTGTAAATCTGATGTAAAGACTCTGCATTTTGTGGGCGCGAAGCGTGAAGTTGTAAATGAGTCATAGGATTTTCTGCCCTTAGTTTTGTGATATAATGTTAGCTTGGGATTGTATAAAAAAAGTGAGGCTCTAAGTTGTAAATCATAGAGTTAGTAATATATTTGAGTCATGTCTAAAGTGTAGAGTCAAGTCTTTGGATCGTAGAGTAGGAGAAGGCTCTGCAGCTGAGTTCATAGAGGCCTAGTAGTCTGCAACTGAGTGCACAGACCCCTGCAGTTGAGTGCACAGGGTGAGTCGAGTCTATAACCATTGAAGCATTAATAAAGAGAAGTTTTGCATCAATTATGTGTATCTATTTCCTATTTGATGCTTTGAGTATATTGGGTATGAATTGCATTTTCACTGCTTGTATGGTGCGCGAACATATATGATTGTGTTGATTAAGTAAATGTGAGATAAAGTATCTATTTACGCGAATTTAACTTATGTCTGTAGGAAGATAAGAAAGATACACAGTGTAATTTAGGGAAATAGCGCAAATCACTGCCATAGCAGCGCGAAAGCACCTCAGCCCCTAGTGAGGGCTACGCGAAGGTGGTTATAATAGATCGCGAAGGTATCGCATGTCATGATAGTGCGCGAAGTGACCTATGTGAAGGTAGGCATAGTTGGACTAAATCAACCCCTTAGACATCTTCAGGGTGCGGAAACTTGGTTCCAACATCCCCCCATACTACTTCAGGTGAGACTTCAGTTTGCGCACCGTAGGCTGATGCCGAAAGGGCCAGTAGTGTAGGGATTTTTTTGGCTAATTAACTCTAAACCTAGGTCAGGTCCCATCAAGCCAACTTCGGCATCAGTCCGTGGTGCACGGACTAAAGTCTCACCTGAAGCACTATGGGGGGATGCTGGAACCAAGTTTCCACACCCTGGAGATGTCTGAGGGGTCAATTTAGTCCAACTATGCCTACCTTCGTGCAGGTCACTTCGCGCACTATCCTGACCTGCAATACCTTCGCGATCTGTTATAACCACCTTCATGCAGCCCTTAACAGGGGCTGAGGTGCTTTCATGCTGTTATGGCATCGATTTGCGTTGTTTCCCCAAATTACACTACATATCTTACTTATCTTCTTACAGATGTTAGTTAACTTCGCATAAACAGATACTTTATCTCACATTTACTTAATCAACACAATCATATATGTTTGGGCACCATATAAATAGTGAAAATGCAATTCATACCCAATATACTCAAAGCATAAAACAAGAAATAGATACACAAAATTGATGCGAAACTTCACTTTATTAATTCTTCAATGGTTACAGACTCGAGTCGCCTTGCGTACTCAGCTGGAAACTACTAGGCCTTTGCGCACTCAGCTATAGAGCCTTCTTCATGGCCTCCCTGATGATATCATTTTTGAAGGAGCGCACTTAGGACTAGTGCTAGTTCTAAAGTTTGAAGATTGGGATCTCACAGACGATGAGAAATTCCCACACTTGGCAACCGTGTAGCTAATGCGTCCGAAGAAAAACACAGCGGCAGGTGTCATAGTGTTGGAGCCACACAAGTGGTTGTGCGAAGTAGAGAAAGTAGGGTTGTTAAACCTACTTTGGGTGTCGCATTACCATTGCACCCTAGTGACTATATTTGTCATCAGGAAGTTGCTCTGCCTAGTGCATAATGGGTGTTTGTGGCTGGAGGAGCCCATCGCCATCACGGACCACCTAATTCATAGAATTACTTTCCTCCCTTGCAAAGGGGAGAACCTAGTGGATATTTCGGATAGTAAGAGTAATGATCTGGCCATCGCGGAGGCCATGAAGAAAAAATTCAAGCTGGAGAAGAAGAAGAGGGGGTACGTGATCTCCAGTATTAACAATAATGTCGTCAAAGTCGTGATGTAGACACTGGCTAGAAAGGTTATGCGGAAGTGTCATGCGGATGAGGTGCCCGCACCGGTCGTTGCACTTGCTGCGCAATGTGCAGAGGGGGTCCAGTTTAACTGGTCGGAGTACTTTTGCAAGGAAGTCCTAGAAAATTGTCGCGAGACATAGGAACAGGGGAAGACTTTCCACTATGCATGGCTTCTACTATCCATAATGCTGGTGGCTTGGGAATTGCCCGAGGACAGCCAATTCCCCACGATTGCGAAGGATCTTCCGAAGGCAGTGAGGTACGCTTCGCTGTGGGAAAATAAAGACACATAGAGAATTAAAGACAACAAAATATTTTAGGTGTTCATGGAGATGAACATCAAAATGGGGATTAACCGCAGGCCTTGGTTATCACCCACTGTCTATAACAGTCTGCAGAGCTTCGAGGAGTTCAAGGCAGACTTCCATCATGTATATATCAGGGCGCACAAGGACCCCATGAAGAAATGGAATGAGCTACCTTACATGGAAATGGACGATGTCATATTCGCCGTGCTTGAGTCATGGCTGCTAGTGTGGCGTGCTCCCGACAGCTCCATGGTGGAATCAGAGAAGTCCGCTACACAAGGGAAAAATGAGGAGGCAATACTATGGATGGCGTAGTTGGTAGAGAAGAGAAGGAACGAAGTAGAAGTAGCCAAGGCGCAAGAGGTGTGTGATGCCGCAAAGGTAGCAGCAAAACAACAACAGGCAGCAGAGAAGGAGCGCGAGGGCCAGAAGTCACCCTTGCCTGAACAGGAGCCTGAAACAGAGGAAGGTGGCACTAACCCACATACAACATCCACACAACTGAAGTGGCAGTGCTCGAGAGAGCAAGTGGGGCCACGGAAGAAGTCAAAAGCCTCCAAGATTTCTTTCGACCCAATCACCCTCACTGAGGGGGATCTACATGATATAGGGGAGACGGTGCGCGATGTCACCGTGAAGGCCCTCCAGTAATTTGCGAAGAAAAATTAGATGGTGTTGGGGGCCCTCTAGACATAGATACAGGAGTTGCAGGCGCACACTCCTCAAGCCGGTACTTTATCGACTAACCTCACAGTAGGCACGACCGCGGTTGAGGAAATGTTGCGTGCTCGCATGACCAACACTATAGTGCTACCAAAGGGGGCACTGGTTACTGAAGATGAGGCCGACATGCCAATGGTTAGTGCGATGAAGGGAGTTGGGATAAATATGGTTGCGCTCCCTTGGGAGACGCTCTATGTGTTTTAGGATGGAGTGACTGCCGAATTGCGGGCCAAGGAGAATTGTGCGCTCCAAGTGATGAGCGAGCAATGGGTTAATATGGAACAACTGAGCCTGCAGTGTGACGAGGTTGTCACACAGGATATGCAGCTAGTGCAGGTGGTCGAGGAAGCCTGCCAGATGGTCCCTAAGTTGGCCATCCCAGCAGAGGCACTAGCAAAGGCATGCATTCAGAGATTAGAAGTAGGGGTGTGCGAGGCTAAAGAAGAGATGGCTAAGGTTCAACTGTAGTTGAACCTTAAGATAGCTGAACTGCAACTAAAGGCGCAGCCTTCAACTCCGCCAAAGGTGAAAGAGCAGTGCAACAACATCATTACAATAGGAATAGCGGAGATCAGCAGTGCAGTAAATAACTGCACCAAACTTTTTGAAGAATCATTTGAGGTCCTCACCACTCTACAAGAGGACCCGAACATACATCACCTGGAAATAGAGGCGTGCAAGCTACAGCAACAATATGATGACATAAAAGGGACCGCGCAGACGGTGGCCCTTACACAGAGGCTTGTGCGGATGCAGTAGGCATAAGTGCTCAAGGAGTAGGTAGACACTGCGTGACATAAGGAAGTTGTCTTAAAGGCATTCGTACAACCATGGATTGATGAGGCATTTTTCATTACAACCTCGATTGAATCCAAGCTCGTGCAGATGCAGGGAATGTAGGAACAAGTTTAGGGAAGCAGTTTAGCTACAACGGTTTTTGAACAGTGCGTCCAGGAAGTGCAACAGGAAGCTGCTCAATGTACTGTCGATCTTGTAGTAGTCTAGGCAGACTTGGGAGGTCTCCACACGAAGTTCTTCACGCTGACAGAGTGACTCAAGGGCGAGTTAATATGTTTATGTTGGGGGCTTGTTGGGTGCGGGATCCCGTAAAGGAAGTTTTGGGGCTAAAAGCCCAAATTTTGTCTAAAAGGTGTAAATCTAATGTAAAGACTCCACACTTTGTGGGATCGGAGTGTGAAGTTGTAAATGAGTCATAGGTTTGTCTACCCTCAGTTTTGTAATGTAATGTAAATAGAGTGAGACTCTATGTTGTAAATCATAGAGTTAGTAATAGAATTGAGTATTGTTTGAAGTGTAGAGTCGAGTCTTTGGGTTGTAGAGTAGGAGAAGGCTCTGCAGCTGAGTGCGCAAAGGCCTAGTAGTCCATAGTTGAGTGCGTAGACCCTTGCAGCTGAGTGCGCAGGGTGAGTTGAGTCTGTAACCATTGAAGCATTAATAAAGAGAAGTTTCACATCAATTCTATGTATCTATTTCCTATTTTAGGCTTTGAGTATATTGGGTATGAATTGCATTTTCACTGTTTATATGGTGCGTGAACATATATGATTGTGTTGGTTAAGTAAATGTGAGATAAAGTATCTATTTACGCGAAGTTAACTAACATCTGTAAGAAGATAAGTAAGATATGCAATGTAATTTTGGGAAATAGCACAGATCGTTGCCATATCAGTGCAAAAGCACCTCAGCCCCTGGTGAGGGCTACACGAAGGCAGTTATAACAGATCGCAAAGGTATCACAGGTCAGGATAGTGCACGAAGTGACCTGCGTGAAGGTAGGCACAGTTGGACTAAATTGACCCCTTAGACATCTCCAGGATGCAGAAACTTGGTTCCAACATCCCCCCATACTGCTTCAGGTGAGACTTCAGTTCGCGCACCGTGGGCTGATGCTGAAAGGGCCAATAGTGTAGGGATTTGTTTGGCTATTAACTATGAACCTAGGTTAGGCCCCATCAAGCCAACACATACATTGTTTGTACATGATTACCAAGCACAACAACCTTTTAATGCTTTGAAAAAGGCCTCCCCACTACTAAGCCCTCCTAAGGACTTCATCCTATATCTATTTGCCTCCACTTCAACCCTCAAATTTTTTCTTATACAAGAGGATGAGGACTGTCACGAGCACGTAATCTACTATCTCAGCTGTGCATTAGTAGGGGTAGAACTTTGTTATCTGTACATTGAAAAGTTGGCTCTCGCTGCCATATTCATTCTCAAAAGGCTTAGAAATTACATTCTCTTTCATAATACCATTGCCGTCATTGATTCCAACCCCATGAACCATTTTCTTAATTGACATGTGCATGGGGGGAAGTATTCCAAATAGATAGTCATCTTTCATGAATTTGATTTGGAATTTGTTGCTATGAAATCATAAAAATATTTTCTCTTCGCAATATTGTTATCTGAACTTGCCAAGCATCTGATGGGACAGTGGTTAATGATTCTTTTCCTATCTGATCCTTGCTATGGATATATATTTCCATATCTCTAGACTCAAAAGTTTTAGCCTGATTTTTCCTGTGATGACCATCGTCACAGATTCCACAACTCCAAACATTACATCATCTTTGATGATACTCTTTATCATTGTGGATTTGATATGGTGTTATGCCACTATCTAACTCATGAAGAGGTTGAACAAGTTCTGAATGTTTGTGATGTAGGAGCATGTGGTGGTCATCTCTGTGGGTTGGCCACTACTTATAAAATTTTATGCACTATGTAATTTTGGCCATCTATCTTCAAAGATTGTATATCTTTGGTCTAAAAGTGTCATCCCTGTCAGATATTTCCTCCTACAATGCATGCTCATCCTACTCCCTTACATCCTTTGGT
This sequence comes from Pinus taeda, assembly GCA_000404065.3. Taxonomy (NCBI): domain Eukaryota; kingdom Viridiplantae; phylum Streptophyta; class Pinopsida; order Pinales; family Pinaceae; genus Pinus; species Pinus taeda. The sequence goes on along the minus strand of APFE030044379.1, from coordinate 26,726 downwards.
CATTGTCACTCTCTTTTCCAAATGGTGTATTGATTTCATGCAATGCAAACATCCATAATTCATCAGTCATAATTACGTCATTGTGCATGTAGATTAATTTACCAAATGGGCTAAGGCTATGGCTTCCTATTTCATCGATGGCACCATTGTAGCAACCATGGGTCAAAAGTTTATGAAATAAAGTTAATAAAGGAAAAATAAGACCAAGGTCATGGGACACTTATTTGAAGCTGAATGTTGGGAAAAAATTCCCAGTGGGTGTTCATTTTGTTTATTATGGCTAAGGGGAAATTAGCAAAGGCAATGGAAAAGGATTTGGAAAGGAAAAGAGGCATTACTTGGCATCCTATTTATGAAAATAAAGGAAATTAGAAGAAAAGGAAGGTGAAAGGTCACAGGTTTCATGTGAGGAGTAAATTGAAGGAAAATAATGGAAATTTAAGAAAATGGAGGACTCATTAATGAAAAGGTTTATGAGAATTAGTTCACGGGTTTTTTCAGTTTAACCTTTTGTCAGTTTAGTTTTGGATCTCTCTCTCTATTCTCTCTGCTCTCTCATACTCTAGCACACTTAGAGCATTCTTGGAGAACTCTAGCATTGGGAAAGGAAGGAAAAGGAAGTACGAGAAGGAAAAGGGAAGCAAAGATAAAAAAAGGAAGAGTTTGATCAAGAAGCTACAACATGATTACTTGCAGGTATCAAGTTGCATGTATGGTACATGCATGTGTGTATTTGGTTCCCTTGTTTTCATGGGAATGGTTTTTTTCAGGTGTGACAATGGTTTCAAACTTGCCTTTCCATTTCAAGATAGCCATGGTGTGATGGATTTCTTACATTTGGTTGAGTTGGATTGTCGGATGGTTTCGAAACTGAGTGTGGTGGTCTCAGGAAAATTCCCACTGGCCTATGAATCCCTTAACTAGTAATGGCAAGATACATGGTCAATCTTGAGGGTGGAGACAAGAAAATTCCTCATGGTTTAGGTGGAGAGATTCAAAGGCATCCATGCTTATTTAATGCCTAGTGATCCCTTGACCTTTATATGGAGGGATTGTGGTAAAGCCTATACTGTATGTTTCTTTAATTAGGCATAAGAATCCCTTGACTAGTAATGGTGTGATACATGATAAATCCTGGTAGTATAGATGAGGGTTTCAGGCCTAGGAATATCTTGACCAATAATGGAAGGATACACGATAAATCCTGAGAAGCCCTGGTTGGTTTTGTTGTGAGCCCCACATTCATGCTTGGAATATGGCACAAGGGTGATTGGTTGAAAGAAATATTTACTTCAGCCCAATCTACGGTTGGATGGTATGTGGAAGTCCTTGACTTGGTTGGATTTGCATATGTTAATAAGAGCTCTTTCCTCTTATGTTATATGTATAAATGTAGTTGCTATTGTGGTTTTGATTGTCGTTCTATCTGATAAGCCCCAAAAATGGGTAATTATATGGGCTCATTCTGCCTCTTATTTCGATTTAATCCACCATTCTCATTGGTTTGTTGCATGTTTTTGAATATATTTATGTTAATAGAGTGAATTGGGTTAGTCACTTTTCCATGTAGTCTAATGTGTGTTTTATGTAGATTTTTTGGACAATGTTGGACAAAGACAAGGAATTTATGAGCAAATGGTAGCCAAACTCGAGGAAAACAGGGAAGAGGACTTGTAGGGGGGGTGTCTCCTTCATTAATGACCCCTTTCCTCAAATCCTCCATCAGCAATTCGAAGCACAAAGGTCCACATTGATGATTCCAAGGGGCAACTGAGCAAGTCAAGTAGGACTGTTGTTTATCTTTAGTTCTAGGAAGTCGAGTTCCTTGATTTTAGGAGGATTGTTGGAAGCCCCCATTTGTATAAATAAGAAGGCTTAGAACCTCAGTAGGTTAGCTAGTTATTAGTAGATTTTAGCACTTTTGTGCAACATTGTGTTCAACTCATTTTCGAGTTATTTTTGAGAACAATTTATGTAATGTAACTGCTATTTTTGAGAATGAAGATGAAACAGTTTTTGAGCGAGCACTGATCTTTTTTAGAGGGTTAAAGATCTTGAATGAGGGCCCAACCCAAGCTACCCAACACCTCCTACTATGTACTTATATGCTTTTGTTTCAATTCATGAGTTAATTTCTATTGCATAGATTCATTTTACTTTGTTAGATTAGGTTGCTTTTGATGGTTAGTATAGTTGTTTTTGTTCCAAGTTGCTTAAGTAAGTTGCTACAATGACAGAAAAAGATCCAAAAAGGCCAACAACAGGTCTTGATCTCCTTTCTCCCTTCCTGGGACTATGATTTGAGGTCAAGGCACTATTGTTGCCACCAAAAACACAGTTTTTGCTCTTCCATGCAACTGCTAATGTGATACTTTGATTTGGGTTAGTGGGTAAACCAGGGTTTGTTAGGGTTTGCTCAGGTTTGCGTTTCATTTCAGTTTTCATTCTATTTCTACAAGTAGAATACCCCCTGTAGATTTAGTTTCCTTTCATCACAGTTAAAGCTTCTTTTGAGAACTCATAGAAGTTGGCTTAAGCTCCTAGTGAACTTGCGTCCACTGATCAAGTGACACCCTGCAGTAAGAGCTAGTACTTGTGCATACAGCATCGTCGCTTCCAAGTTTGTTACGAACTATTGGGTTGATAAAAGTAAAGTAGGAATATCCTGGAGTTGTAGCATTATTGCTGCAATATTGGTGCTCACCACTTTATGGCGTCGTTGCTAGGGAAGCGTCAGAGTATTTTGTGAATACTGCTTTCTTTTATTTTCTACTACAACATTCTGCTAAGTAGTTTATTTCAGCGAAAGTAGAGTAGTTGTAAATTTCCATTCTACAATTTTAATTTTGCAAAATAGATTAGGCATTTCTTGCTTTCATTTCAATTCTGCAATTTCCATTTTAGCAAGCGTAGATTAGTCATTTCCTGCTTTCATTTCAATTCTGCAATTTCATTTTAGTAAGCGTAGATTAGGCATTTCCTTGCTTTCATTTCAATTTTGCAATTTCATTTAAGAAAATTTATTTCAGTAGTTGCAATTAATCGTTTAATCCATTTCAGTTTTGCAAGTATAAGTAGAAAAAAAACAAAAATCACCCAAAAAGAGATTTCCTTTCATGCCTCCTAGGAACATAGACAATTCAGGAAAATTCCTACCCAACACCCCCACCATACCACTAAGTCACCCTTCTCTCTTCTTTGGTGGTAGTGATCTAGAAGAACCTATAGGTGAACCTCCTGAGATATACGAAGATCCTATAACAGAAGAAGAGCAAAAAACCATTCCTCCTGAGACCATGGCTGAAAATAGAAATGTTAGAGGAAATGGGGAAAGAATAGAAGGTGCCTTTCCTATCCGGGAGACCAATGGGGACACTAAAATGAAAAACATAAGTCCTTCAGCCTTACCTCACTTCCATGGATTGACTACCGAGGATCCTAATACCTTCTTGTTTGAATTTGTTGTTCTTTGTCAAACCTATGACTATGTAGAAGATGAGTAGAAGTTGAAACTATTTCCTTCTACCCTCAAGGATGCAGTATTGCGCTAGTTCATGGGGTTAACTGGAAATAGCATCAGAACTTGGGCACAAATGCAGCAAGCCTTTAACAACAAATACTGGGACTACTGTAGATCAAAGGATACCAAGGAAGAAATATTCCAAATGACCATGGGAAGTGATGAATCCTTAGAAGACTATGAAGAGAGGTTTTAGCTCAGTTATAAAAAGGCCAAGTGCACACTTGACCCCAATCTTTGAAGTTGGTCCTGCTCAGAGGAGTCCCTGAAGATCTTCTAGATACCTTCCATTTGTTGGCTGAGGGAGACATCTACCAACTACCCTATGATGACATAAATACTGTGTTTAGAAATCATTCTAGGTCAGCCAGAAAGAGAGGTAGGGGGAGTCAACCTTTAGCCAGTACATCCTCATCCAGTTCCCCTTAGAAGTGAACTTGAGAATTGGCTAGAAGTTTTCAAGAGCGAGATGAGGCATAATCTTGCCATGCAAATGCATACCTTGCATATCAAAAGGAAACAAGAGGAAGCCAAGAGGGCTTTGGCCATCTTTTGTCCTAGGTGCACTAGAAAGCATCCTAGGAATGAATGTCCATTGAACTCTATAGAAGTGTGTTCAGTCTGTGAAGAAGACCATTCTACGAATTAGTACCCTTCATTGCCCAGACTTAAAGCTGCATATCAGTGGGCGAAGGAGCCACTGAATCACTCTATTTCATGAACCAAAGGAGGCCACATGGGCCCACACCTTACTAGTAGGGAATGTAAGGAACATCCCAGACCTATTACAACCCCAATCAAGCCACTTCCATGCCTTGTTGGGGTCCCCCTGCTCATCCTTCCTGGTCCACACCCCCTCATTGGTCGTATCCATCTCAATACCATGCTCCTCCAGTTTCTCATTCGTTTCACTTTTATGCTTAGTTGTAGCCTCAGTGGAATGTACATCAGGGGTGGAGGCCCTAGTACAACTCTCCTCCTACTCTTTTCCCTCCACCACCTGTTCAACCACAACCATTACCTCCTACTCCACCAAGGCAACCTCAAATACCTGCTCAACCGAACTCAAACCCCAATAACAGATAGGCCCAACAGGCATATAGTGGAGAAACATCATGCCCAACCTATGCTATGGAGATTCAGGAGATTAAGCTATGATCTGGGAAGGTTCTCCCAGATAGCCAACCTCCTCCTAAGGAGTATGAGGTACAAAATAAGGAAAGTGAACCAAAATCCATTCCACCCTTTCCTGAGAGATTAACTGGAACCACTCAACCGAACCCAAAAGAAACTGAACTTTTGGGAGAATTAAAACAGTTATGTGTAAAAATACCACTTCTCCAAGCCGTAAAGGATGTGCCTATATATAACAAAATAATCAAGGAGAAGTGCTTTAGGCACCCAGGCAGGCGTAAGAGAGATGCTCCGACTATCAGTGTGATAGGACAACTGTCGAACTTGATGTTGGGGCAGGTGATCTGTTCGAAATATCTAGACCTTGAAAGTCCTGTAGTCGTTGTCCACATCAATGGAACCGTAATCCCCCATACCCTGATTGATCTAGGGGCTGCCATTAATGTGATGACCAAGGAAACTATGCTCAAGCTCAACCTTCATGGCTCCTCGAGAAAGATCACAAAAATACTATAGTTAGCAGCCCGCTCCACCGTGACCCGTGAGGGGATTATGGAACATGTAATGGTCTCCATCGACTCTTGGGAGTACATTGTTGATTTCCTAGTTCTCCAACCAAAGGCAAAGCTCACTGGGTATCCTCTCATCCTGGGAAGACCTTGGTTGGCTACTGCAGATGCCTACATCAGTTGTCGAGTTGGGAACATGACAATCAAGAATGGGCATATGTCCAAGCAGCTAGTCCTATATCCTCTTACCCAACCTCTATTAGAACATGATTTACCTCTCTGGTTGGAGGAGGAAGATGAGGATGAAGTCTATTCCACAACATTGTGTACAGTAGAAGCTACCATGTGGGGCCCACAAACCGAGGATGATCTTATTGAACACTTGATTCAGAATCCACCTCCAAGTGTGTTGCCATTAGAAGAGTTGGTGGAAGAAACCCAAGACAATCCTTTAGTTGATCTCTGTGTGGCTGATCCAACCTCTCTTCGAGTTAAGAATGTGGAATTTGTCCCAGAAAGAACCTTGAAGATCAACTCATCCCTATCCACCTCTTAGGAGAAGGAACTGTGTAGCTTATTGGAAAGCCACTTGGATGCTTTTACTTGGAACTATAAGGAGATGAATTGAGTCCACCCTTTAGTCTGTACTCATCACATTTAAATTAAAGAAGATTGTAAACCAGTCAGGAAGCCTCAAAGGAGGATGAATCCAGCCCTTAAGGACATTGTCAAATAAGAACTGCAAAAGTTGTTGGATGTAGGATTTGTCTACCCCATCTCTGACAGCGAATGGGTCCCTCCTTTGGTGCTAGTTCCAAAGAAAAATGGGAAGTGGAGAATTTGTGTCGATTATCAGGAACTAAACAAGGCCACCAAGAAGGACCATTTCCCTTTGCCTTTCATAGATCAAGTGTTAGATGGCCTGGCAAGGAAGAAGTTATTCTCCTTCCTAGATGGGTTTAGCGGGTACAACCATATCTAAATCAGCCCAGAAGACCAAGATAAGACCATTTTAATTTGTCCTTGGGGTACTTTTGCATACCAGGTCCTTCCCTTCAGATTGTGCAATGCTCCTGCCACTTTCCGGAGAGCAGTACTGAGTATATTTGCTGAACTGGTTCATGATTCAGTAGAAATCTATATGGATGACTTTACCCCTTATTGTTCTAACTTCCAGGAAGCTTTGACTAACTTGGAAAAAGTTTTAGCCAAGTGCATTGAAATGAACCTGTCCCTTAAACCTGAAAATTTTGAATTCCTGATGACTGAAGGGACCGTGTTAGGTCATACAATTTCTGAGCAAGGATTACAAGTGGACCCCAACAAAATTGCCATCATCCAAAGGTCCCATCTCCTCAAAAGGTAATAGATGTTCGAAGTTTCCTAGGCTTAGTAGGGTATTCTAGAAGATTCATTAAGGGCTTCAGTAAGCTAGCATCTCCATTGTTTGGTCTTTTACGGAAAGATGTTGAGTTCATATGGACTGACAACTGTCAAGAGGCTCTGGGTACCTTGAAAAGTAAACTGGTGACTGCCCCAATTTTGAGAGGTCTAAAATGGGCCCTACCTTTCCACATTCATACATATGCCTCGAACAAAGTGATAGGAGTAGCCTTAGGGCAAGCTGATGAGAAGTTGCCTTATGCCATATATTTTGTAAGTAAAAACTTGTCCAAGGCAAAATTAAGCTACACTGTAACCGAAAAAGAGCTCGTAGCTGTAGTCCATTGCCTAAATAAGTTCAAACACTACATCACAGGCTATAAAACATTCATACACACTGATCATGCTGCAATTAGGTATTTGATGAAAAAACCAGATTTAAATGCTTGTATTATTAGATGGTTACTTTTATTGTAGCAATTTGATTTGACCATTGTTGACAAGCCGGGTAAGGAAAATGTTGTTGCTGATTTTCTGTCTAGACTAGATTTGCCTACAGGTGAAGAAGGAATGGTGGATGGTCAAATTCCAGATGAACGCCTATTTGCTATCTCAATACTCTCTCCATGGTTTGTTTATATAGCGAATTACTTGGTCTCAGCACAGTTTCCACCACACCTATCCTCAAAAGAGAAAAGCAAGGTCATGAGGAAAAGTGCTCCATTCACCTGGATTGGGGGCAATCTCTTCAAACTTGGCCCAGAGCATATTTTGAGGTGATGTGTTAGGAAGGAGGAAGTTTTTGATATTCTCCTAACCTGTCATGATGGGCCCTGTGGGGTCCATTTTGTAGCAAAGAGGACTGCCTTCAAAATTCTGCAAGCAGGTTACTATTGACCCACTCTTCATCAAGATTTCAGGAGATATAACAGCCAATGTGCCCGATGTCAAAGGATGGGGAAACCTACTCCAAAGGATGAGATGCCCCTACAACCTCAAGTGACTTTCGAGCCATTTGAGGAGTGGGGCATGGACTTTGTGGGTCCTATCAACCCTCCTTCAAAACAAACATCTTATATCATTGTGTGCACTGATTATCTGACAAAATGGGAAGAAACAAAGGTGATCAAGGCAGCAAAAGAAGAAAAAGTAGCTAAGTTTTTGAGGGATAATATATTCTATAAGGCTGGATATCCAAGAGAATTAGTCACAGATCAAGGGAGTCAGTTTACATCCAATCTGATTGAAGACCTGCTCACACACCACAAAATTAAGCACAAAACCTCCACCCCTTATCATCTGCAAGTGAATGGACAGGTGGAAGTCACTAACAGAGCTTTGGAAGGAATTTTGACCAAGGTAGTGAACAATAGCAGAAAGGATTGGGCAGATCGACTGGTTGAGGTCACCTGGGCCTACAACACCACTTGAAAAACAACCACAGGGTTACACCCTATGAGCTGGGCTATGGGAAGTGTTAGAGTCAGTCTGTTCAGCCCTTCGTCAGAGATCAAAAATCTTTCTTGCATGTCATTTTAGGTGTCTCATTCTGCTCATTCACCCGCATTCCATTTAGGAGCATGCCATAAACTGATGAAAGGGCCAACTTTTCATTCCCCTCATGTCTTGTACCTGCTGGCTTAGGTCTTTTCTTCAATGTTTATTAGAGTCCATGACAACTAAAATGTCATCTTTTAATAGGTAAAGAGTCATGTACATCATAGGTCTAGGGTTACACAAGTTGAGTCATTAAAGTGTCCATAAGGTCAGCAGGCCAGAGGGAGGCTCTACACATGTTTTGCTTTGCAAATTTCATTGTCACATTGATGGATTACGACTGTTCTTCAAAACTCTGTTTTGAAGAAAAGTCAATATTTTGTGTTTATGTAATATTTTCAAAATTTCTTCGATTATTCAGTTCTCCAGGCTCAGCCCTGGTCTCCTTAGCCAAATTTCCATGTCAGCTACCCCTGCAAAAATTTACCAAAAATTTTGTTATTTTAGTCTAAAAAGCCAAAAAGGAAATGTGAATACAGAGTTACATTAAATTGTGAAGAGTGCCACAAATAAAACATTATAAAATGGGTTTTGAAGAACCAAAAATCAAAACCATGTCTCCCATATATTTATAACAAGTTCCCAAGAGATTCAAACTCATTTTGAATTCCAAACACCAAGAGAAAACAATCCAAGGCGAATTTGGTGAGCCAGCACACGATTTGGGTGAAGTTGGTTGAAGTTGGGTAGTCGCGGTGCACATAAGAGGAGGCGCGGCGCACCCATTGAGCGCGGCGCACAGAGCTCCAAAACACAATGTGTTTTTTTAAAAGGTGCGACACACCCATACGACGCGGCGCACTGGGTTTTGTGTGTGGTGCACAGGACCTCCCACATAGAAATCCATCCCGGTTTCATCAAAATTCACTCATTGGGCCTTGTTCATCATTTGAAATGCATTTTGTGGTGTTAAGGGGTCAAAGGAGGTCAAGTGGAGGTGTGGAGGAGCAATTTTTTATTTGAAGAGCCAGACCACTGTTTGAAAGGCCGTGCGGTGCACCAACAAGAGGTCGTGGCGCACCCATTGAGCACGGCACACAGAGGGTAGCATCACAGTGAAATTTTTCACTGTCGTGGCGCACCGGAAGCACGCGGCGCATTGGGTTCTTGGTGCGGTGCACACACCAAACTTGCCCAAATTGCCATCAAAGCTTTTGGATTTACCAGGTAGGGTTGTTATCTCAATGTTTCATCCATTTCATGCTAGTTTGATGATGAATTATCGCTGCTAAAGGTTGCAATTCGCAAAAAAAATCTCAAACCTTAGCTCTCAAAGTCATCAAGCCAATTGCTGTTAGGGATTTGAAAAATTGTTTGTCACCAAGTATCTCCTTTTTCCATCATTTTCTTCGCCCCTTGACTCCATTTGTCCCCAAATCCTATTGCTCCCTATCCCCTAAAAATTATTACATCCCTATCCCCAATTCCCTTCTACCCATTGTCAAATGTAAAAACCCCAAATCCTACCTCATATATATTTCCCAAACCCTCCTACATGCCCCTAAACATAATTCCTCCCCATAAGTCCCTCATACCTTCATATCATTCCCTTTCCTAACACTCCCCGGTTACATTTTCCCTTGGTGGCAGATTTCAACACACCTTGCCAGCAGTTTCATACATCAGTAGTCATTGAAGGCAATTTGTATATCAGCAGTGATGTCGTCCGGTCATTCATCTGAATATGAAGCAGAAACTCAAAGTGACTCATCCACTGAGCTTAATGTGCTGAGAAGGCTGCGAAAGGGTGGCAGACATGTCAGAGAAGAGCTTACTTCCTTAACTCAATTGTAGGCCTGCCCGCTTGTGATGACATGCTTTCAGCAGAGGTCATGCTTTCAATACTGTGAGATGATCGCTCAAATTCAGCATCATTAGGAGTTAGTTCGGTTGTTCGTTTTAAATTTGCATGATGATCATGTTACTCTTGCTGGAGTAGCCTTTACCTTGACACCAGAGACCATCTCTCAGGCCACCGGGATACCGAACATAAGGGAAGAGTGGAACAAGGGGCAGCAGCTAGATAGATCATATTATGAACCTTACATCAGGGCTAGCTATTTGAGGCAGCTCAGGAGAGTATTCCCATTTTAGTTTCTGAAGGAATATTATGCATCGTTGATGAGACTCATCATCAGATACTTCAGTTGTGAAGGTCGCTTCTCGCGCCTCTATGCATACCATATCAGGCTATTGATGCATTTCACAAGAGTGAAATTCATGAACATTCCTTATTTTATGTACCAAAACATCAAGAGGATGACCACTCTTGTGCGGAGGAAGAGTCCAACACAGAAACACAACAACATTTATCATTTTGTAGTCATCAAGATCATTGTTGTACATCAGCTTGGCCTTCAGGGTATCACATGGGAAGACTTTATCTCCCGTGAGTTTTTCACAGCTTCAGTGGCTCATCAGGAGGTGGTTCATGATCTGGGTGAACCTTCACAACAACATGGAGGTTAGGAGGCAGAGACTACCATTGTGACGACATATGTCACTTATCAGAGAGGCATGAGGGGATTGTTTGCAGCAGCACGACGAGTACTATCTTCACCTGGGGTGGAAGGGGTCTCGTTGCCGTCATCAGCAGCACAAGTGCAGGTACAGGACTGAGGAAAGAGGCCAATGCAGGAGGAGGGGCCTTCAGGTGAGCAAGAGACTGACTTCATTCTCATTCAGGATGATGATACCGACAGGGTCCTGCAAAGTGCACATCTTAGAGAGGTCATTTAGGAGCAGCAGATCGAGATCAATGCCTTATCCCCCAACTTGGAGAGGGCTAAGTGGATCATCAAATAATTAGAGTAGAGGAACAAATAGCTTGAAGACCAGCGGGAGATCATGGAGTTGCAGAACATCCACTAGAATCGCCAAGCTGCCCAACAAAGGAGGATTGAGCTCACTTCATTGGAGCAAGTGATTAATGATGACCGTGAGCCTTGGCTCGAGTGAATCAACATCCACCTCAAGAGACTGCTCGAAAAGGCCAACAAGGAAAATGCATTATTGAGCCATATGGTTGTCCATTACAGGGCACGCAATATGAGTTCTAAGGCTCGGATCAAGAGGCTAAAGGCGAAATTGAGGAAGGCGACAAAAAGACAAAAGAGGCAAAAAGAGCAAGATTAGCTTCGAATATTGGCTAAGGCCTCTTTGACCCAGCATGAAATGTGATGAAAAAGGTACAACCCAAATTTCAAGGAATTTGGAGCACATTTTCGCATTTTGAAAATTTTGGGGCAAAAAACAGAGTTTTTCTCCCTGTGCGCCGCGCCACGTGGTGCTCGCTTCTCCTAGGGAGCTCCAAATATCAAAAAGTTTATATTTCTGGATTTTTTAGGGAAATTTATATATGCTCATGGATTACCTAAGGATTTCATCAAGTTCTGGGTCCCCAAAAGGTCAAAAAAATGCAAAAAATGACCTCACTGCTCCTATTTTGACACACAGGAAGTAGTCTTGGGAGAATGCTTTTTTGGAGGGTCAAATGGACACCAACTTGGAAAATTCCACTTGGGTTGAAAATTAGGCAGGCAAGGCTTTCCAACAAGCACACTTAGACTCAATTTGGACTCTAGGAAGTGCCTCAAACGCAGCCTCAAAGTGGCACGATGCACAGAGATTTGGCGCGGTGCATAGGGGATTTTGCCCAATTTTTCACCTTCCAGCTCAGAAATTCGGCTAGTATGACTAGTTTTGCTTCTTGATGTAATTTTTTATCTATATTGATGCAATTGGATAAACATGATGTAATTTTGGCACTTACTTACTTGGTCTAGATGATTCATTCACTAAAAAGTGAAAATTAGATGAATGAATCAGTTTCCTAACATATAGAGGCAAGTTGTTTTGATTGCCTAGTTTTCAGTACTTGGTTTAGAATTAGTTGGATTAGCTCCTAGAATGATGAGCTCGACCCCTAGAGGCAAGGGAATGGGTTGGGATAGCCTATATCATGTCTTCTTTGAGTCATTTTCAGGGTTGGACACTTGGGATTGTTGTGGCATACTATTGTACATATTTTCTCTGCATTTTTGGCTAAGGAAAGACCAGGGTTTTGGAGCATTGTTTGGGATCCATGTGGCTTTATGTTTTAATGGTGTGCTTCTCTCAATAATTGTAAGTTGTTATGTGTATAATTTTCTTTCTCTCATCTTCTGCAATTGAACAAATGAAGTGTTAAGGTAGAATCCATAGATTGTTATGCTCTGCCTTTAAATTTGTTTGATTTTCCATGTTTTCATCTGTTTAAGGAGAATCCTTGAAAGCTTCTTGCTCTTCTTAGATCCTCACCAGTCTGAGCTACCCATTCATTCCCTTTAAGAGCATCAAGACAATCTCCTACCTTGCCCCAAATAGACCTCTGCAAAAACTGTGCCTCAATCCCCAAGCCCAAATTTGCCTTTCCCCGTTTCAACACAAAACCCCCAAAAACTCAAATCAAAACTTTGTACTTCATACCTAGCCTAAAATTAACTTCTATTTCAGTCATCTCGAACCTCATCGATCATTTCTTGCCAAGATTGACCTAGAGAGAGCCCTCTCCTGTTCTTGTGGGGCTAGCTACAAGGTTGAGCGTGATTTGATGTGGACCTAGACCCTTGCCTTTCCAGCCTGAGGCAAATCTAGGCTCTAACATAGTGGCGACTCTGCTGGGGAAGAAATTGGTTGTGTGTTAGTATTTATCATTTTGAAACTATAGACGGAGTCTGAAGATTAGCTAGGTAGCCTTCAAAACGCTTTTGCTTTGCATTAGCGCAAGTAGATAAACGCTACTTCAGTCAATCTCCGGTCTAGTCTGATTGATGGAAACTCTAACTTGAAAACACCCCAGTGCATTTGATGATTCTAAGTTGTGGATGAATCAACTTACATTCATAGGCTGAGAAAGTTGTTTATGTTCCTTTGATCTTTTGACAAAGCACACTAGCTTCAAGAAGACATACCAGAGCTAATCCAGATCCGAATCCGCCTCCTGTCTACAAAAATCCCAATTTGATTCCAAGACTCCTTCGTCAAGAAAGCTCTGTGACCCCTGTGATTAAATCTCGTTCATGTCCTGCAATTTTTGAATATCTTGAAGAACTTGATTTTGATGAAAAGTTTGAACTGTCATTGTTTAAAACCAAGTCTGAAAGTGCTCTTGATTCTATAGTTCCAAATCCAGATTTCGCTGTAGCTCTTGAAATTGAAAAGTCTAATAAGTCTATTCAACATTTTATTTTAAGACAACTTCAAACTACAATTGAGGTTACGAATATCATTGATTTTCTAGAAACTGCATCTACTACCATTGGATTGTCCATCATGCCATCCACCTCTAGAAATCCTACTGAACTGCCTTTCATTCCCACCATCCCTATGCAACCTATTATTTCTGATCAAAATTCTGCAGTCAGTTCACCTTCATCCACTGTTTCCACGCCTAAAACTGCATCTCTTCCGCACACACCTCCTCATACACCTCACACCTCAGCTGCACCTACTCCCTCAACATCTCCAAGGCCGATTGCAAATCCACCAAGAGCGATGGCTGCTTGATTTGCTCCTCTTGCACTGCCTCAAGTGTTGGATGACATGCGAGCAGATTATCAGAGCAAGATTCCATTGTTCGATGGCACTCCTCAAAGTGGTCCAACTCAACAGCATGTGGACAAAATGTCGGATTTCTTTGAGCGATATGAAATTGATGAAGAAAATGTAACAATGAGACTCTTTGTGCAAACTTTTGGCGAGGAGGTAAGAAAATGGTTCAGAGTTTTGGCAGCTAGAAGTATTCCTAGATTAGAAGAGCTTCAAAAACAGTTTTTGGATCGTTGGGAGGTTAAGAAAGATCGTCTTCAAATCACTTCCGAGTATACCAAGATCAAGCGAAATGTTGGTGGGTCCATGCAAGACTACTGTAATAGATTCAATATGGTTGACAATGCAATTCCTGATGATTTAAGGCCATCTAAAAAGTCAGCTTTACTTAAGTTCCCGGATGGTTTTGATCCTAATATGGCATATCAGTTGCGAGAGAGAGATCTGCCTACCTTAAAGGAGATGCAGAAAATTGTTGTCAGTGTTTAAGCTAATTTGAATGACAAAAGAGCTAGATTGAAGGCCGAGAAGAGAGTTTCAATAAATGAAGAAGCTTCTACATCAGATCAAGTACTCCGCAAGGTAGAAAAAATGATTGAAAGATTAGCACTTGACAAGCCTGAACTGCAGATTCGAAATCCCAATTTCCATGGCCAGCAGTAGCCACAATACAGGATCAAACAACGTGAGCAACGAGCACAAGAACCAGCATCACAAGAGCAGAAAGTAAAGACATCTCTTCAACAGAATTTTGTTGGTCCCGAATGTGATGATGAAGACAATGTACTAGGAGAGGAAAATCACTTCTTTACTCCTGATGATATGCCCACCTTTATCACTGAGGATGATGAGTATGCAGGAAATTCAACAGTATAGAAGGATGAGGATTATATTTTGGCTAATAACACCACTCTTGAAGAAGAATCAGATGACTACCAAAGAGGCTATATGAATGCTTTGTCTGCACAGCAGTGTCAGTATTCACTTAGAAATAGAAATGTACCCATCAACCCAATCCCGAAGAGAAAGGAAACTCCAGCATCCAAGAATGAGTCACCTGATACACAAAGGAAAGGGAAAGAGGCAGTTGATCCCAATATCAGTGAGTCACCATCAGCAGAAAAGTCAAATCAGCTCGTTGTTCCAAAGGATAAAGATGAAAGAAAAGATGTTCCAGCCAAAGAGGTAGAAAGGCCCTCAACTTTTAGTCTAGAAAATGAAATTTCTAAATTAAAGGTTTCCATTCCTTTGATGGAGCTAATGAGGAACAACGATTATAGAGGTTAAGTCTCTAAAGTTTTGAATTTTGATCCAATGTTCGATATGGTGAGTGTGGAAGATGATCAACCTGAGCTGATGTTTGGACCAGCATTGAATGGTGAGTCTCTGGACAGTGATGTGCCACCTTTTTATATTAGTTTGAGATTGCATGAGTTTGTGTTACATAATGCCATGTTTTATTCAGGTGCTTCACACAATCTTATGTCGAAAGCTATCATGGAGAAGTTGGGTTTGGACATCACAAGGAGATACCATGATCTTTTTTCATTTGATTCTAGCAGAGTGAGATGTATTGGGCTTATTAAAGACTTGGTCGTAACTTTGTATCAGATTCCCACGAAGAATGTTTTGCTGGATGTTGTTGTGGTAGACATTCCTCCTAGGTTTGGTATGCTTCTTTCCCGGTCTTGGGCAGCAAAGTTGAAAGGAACATTACAACTGGATTTCTCCTATGCAATGATTCCTATGTTTGGCCACATGAGAAAATTGTAACGGGAATAAAAAATGAAATACATGATTACAAGCAAGGAGAAACCAATTAATCATCCGATTAATTATGTACATGCAGATCTTGAGTCTTTTGTTTTATATTAAGATAGTTTCAATGATATTGATAGTCAATTAGTTGTAGTAGATGATATTCCAGAGATAGTAGAGAATTTCAGAGAAGTTTTAAATAAAGAGGGACATGAACATCAGATTAACATTGAGCAATCAGCTGGAAATAATGGACAACAAGCAGCAAAAACAGAGGTGACAGAGTTTTAGCACTTAGAAGAAGAGGAAGAGGGTGTGTGGACCATGGATTTTGATGGTGCAGTGGGAAATGACGGTGCTGGAATTGGAATTTGGGTACGCAGTCCTCTCTCCGCCCCGAACAAAGTGCCTAGTAATGCACGGGTATGTTCTTACAAGCTTGCTTTTGATTGTTCAAATAATGAAGCATAGTATGAAGCATTGATCGTTGGCCTAAAATTTTTAAGGAAGCTCAATGCTAAGAGGATTGCGGTATATGGCGACTCCGAGTTGGTGATAAAGCAAGTTAGAGGTGAGTATCAAGCAAAACATCCTCGGATGCGAGCTTATCGAAATGTTGTTCTAGACATCTTGAAATTGTTTTTAGATTATACCTTGACGTGTGTGCATTCAAAATGGCATTGCTGATGCACTTTCTAAGGTAGCAAGTAATTTGAAGATTCCTATGAACTCTAGTAATAAATTCAAAATCCATGTCAAGCATCATCCAACTATCCCAAATAATCAGAGATATTGGCAATTTTTCCAAGATGATGAGGAAATTGATGATTTTCTTCAAAACAAAGGTAAGTTCAAAGATACCTCAATTGATGTAGAACAAGATGATGGTAAAGATGATGTGCAGATCAATCAAATGGAAGTATTGCAGTTAAAGGATAACATCATTCCTAAAGGCTTGATACCTTTAGAAGAGATCTTTGATCAAGATGACGTAGCCCGCAAGCCAACATTGCAGCCAATAGAGAAAGGTGTTGAAGAGGTCAATATCGGAACATTGGCCAATCCAAAGATGGTAAAATTGTCCAAAGCATTCCCACCAAAGGTAAAAGCCAAATATATCAGTTTGTTTTCATCTTTTGCTGATGTGTTTGCTTGGGATTATTCTGATTTGAAGTCATATGATACCAATATAATTCAACATACCATCCCTATCAAGCATGATCAAAAACCTTTCCGACAAAAGTTGAGAAGGTTCAATCCAAAATTGCCGCCATCAATTGAGAAGGGGATAAATAGGTTGTACAAATCAGGAATCATTGCTTCCATCCGTTTTTCTGATTGGATCTCTAATTTGGTGCCTGTACGGAAGAAAACAGGTGAGATTCGCTTATGCATTGATTTTAGAAATCTGAATAAAGTTTCATTGAAGGACAATTACCCACTTCCCAAAATGGATCATATACTTCAGCGAGTAGTTGGAGCATCTCGGATGTTACTAATCGATGGTTATCCTGGATATAACCAAATTTTGGTCCATGAAGATGACCGAGACAAAACAACGTTCACCACTCTGTGGGGAACCTTTCATTACACCAAAATGCCTCGGTTTGAAGAACGCGGGTGCCACTTTTCAGCGAGCAATGGACTTGGCTTTCAAAAATGAGAAGGATATATTTTTGGTTGTGTACCTTGATGATTTGACCGTGTTTTCCAAATCAGATGAAGAACACTTGTATCATATGAAAATTCTCTTTCAAAAGTACAGAAAATATGGTGTGTCGTTGAATCCAAAGAAGAGCTTGTTTGCCATGGATGAGGGAAAACTACTTGGGCACATCATATTGAAAGATGGCATTTTTATTGATCCAGCACATGTGGAAGTGATTCAACAAATTGACTTGCCCCGCAACAAGAAGGAGATTCAGTCATTTAATGGTAAGATGAATTTTCTGCACCGCTTTGTTCCTAATCTTGTTGAACATCTAAGAGAGATTACAAACATGATTAAGAAGGATAGCCAAGTGACATGGACAAAAAAGGACGTTAAATCTTTCAACTTAGTCAACTTAGCTCTTTCTTAAGCTCCAGTTCTAATAAGCCCGGACTACACTCAGGATTTTATATTGTTTTCTTTTGCCTCGGAGCATACAATGGCAGCTGTCTTAATGCAGAAGAGAGATGACTAAGAAAGACCAATTTCTTTTTTCAGCCGAACTATAAGAGACGTAGCTCTGAAGTACAACATCATTGAAAAGCAAGTTCTTGCACTTGTGAAGGCATTGAAAGATTTTCGGGTATACATTTTGCATTCTCATATTTTGGCTTATGTTCTTAACATTGCTGTCAAGTATGTTTTAGTGCAGACCGATCCGGAAGGAAGATGAGGCAAGTGGATTGCAGCCTTGTTGGAGTATGATGTGGAGATAAAGCCCACCAAGCTCGTTAAAGGTTAGGGATTGGCAAAGTTAATGGCTGAAGCAAACTTGCACGCCTTAGACATAAATCTGATTGCTGATATGTCCGATGAAAATGAGGGAGGTTCATCAATTCAGGTATTCGAAATGTTTTTTCTTTCCCTGTGGTATTCAGATATCATATATGTGCTACAAAATTTGTCACCACCACTCGGTATGGCTAGAAACAAAGGTAGAACTCTCAAATTGAAGGCTGCAAAGTTTTGTATTTTAAATTCTGCACTTTATTGGAAAGATCCCGGTGGTGTTTTCTTGAATTGTTTGGTGGAAGGAGAAGCACAACAAGTCATGGAGGATTTCCATAAAGGAGATTGTGGCAGTCACCTCTTTTATAAAACAATGGCAAACAAAATTCTCCGTGCAGGATACTATTGGCCAACATTGTTTGCTGATGTATATAAAGTGGTCAAGAGCTGTCATCAATGTCAGATTTTGGAAGGAAGACAAAAATTACAGCCTTTGCCGCTTAAGCCCATTGAGGTGAGTGCCCCTTTTCAACAGTGGGGGTTGGATTTCATTGGTGAAATTCATCCCACTTCTTCAGTTTAGCATCGATGGATTCTCATGGCAACAGATTATTTCACGAAATGGATTGAAGCAATTCCCACTAGACAAGCTACGAATGCGGTAATTATTTCATTCCTTGAGAATTATATCTTGTCTCGTTTTGGTTGCCCGAATAATTTAATCACTGATAACGCAACAACTTTCAAATTGAAGAGGATGATTGAGTTTTGTAACAAGTATAAAATCATTTTGGGTCACTCAACCACTTATCATCCGCAAGGCGATGGTTTGGTGGAGTCATCTATTAAATATTTAGTCAACATCATCAAAAAGCTACTGGAAGTTAACAAGAAGAGTTGGCATAAGAAGTTGGTCAATGCACTTTGGACAGATTTGGTCAGCCAAAAGAAATCCATTGGTATGTCGCCATTTGAGCTTATTTATGGAGTTGATACAATGTTTCCTACATCTCTAGCAGCTCCAGTAGTCAAACTTCTTCAGGAGGCCAGCAATGAGGAAGATCCTATGCAACGAAGATTAAATCAAATGGTCCATTTGCAGCAGACACGAGAAGAGGTTTTCCAAAACACATCCAAGTTGCAGGAGAAGATTAAGAAAATCTACAACAAAAAAGCGAAGGCAGATGGATTCCAATTAGAGGAAGTGGTGCTGAAGTGGGATGCAAGGAATGAGGACAAGGGTAAGCACGGTAAGTTTGAAAATATGTGGAAAGGTCCTTTCAAAATTGCCGCATATTGTGGTCAGAATGCCTTTCTTTTGAAGGAGATGAATGGGGAAGAATGTCTTGGAGGGCCGGTCAATGGTCGGTTGCTCAAGAGGTATCATTTCTGAGTTATTTCTATTGTCCACATTGTCACTGTACATACCATTTAATTTCAGTTTCATTGCAAGTGTGTAATGGAATCTTTTCTTCAGTTTAGGGCCTGAAGTGAAGGCTATAATTCTAAAGAAAAATTTCAGTTTTGAATTCAGTTTGTCGATTCAGTTTTTCAGTCAGTTTAGTTGCATCATTGAGTTGAGTTGAGTCAAGTTTTCAGTTAATAAATAAGTCACGAAGTCTTGAGTTTCTTTATCAAAATAATGGACTCCATAGCCCAATGGATGAAGGCACTATCTAGCTCCTCCAGAGATCTACCATTCTTGGCACCCCCTAGGAGCTACCATCCCCATTGGAGCCAATGTTAGAGTCGGTCTGTTCAGCCCTTCGTCAGAGATAAAACCTCTTTCTTGCATGTCATTTTAGGTGTCTCATTCTGCTCATTCACCTGCATTCCATTTAGGAGCATGCCATAAACTGACGAAAGGGCCTACTTTTCATTCCCCTCATGTCTTGTACCTGCTGGCTTAGGTCTTTTCTTCAATGTTTATTAGAGTCCATGACAGCCAATGTGTCATCTTTTAATAGGTAAAGAGTCATATACATCATAGGTCTAGGGTTACACAAGTTGAGTCATTAAAGTGTCCATAAGGTCAGCAGGCCAGAGGGAGGCTCTACACATGTTTTGCTTTGCAAATTTCATTGTCACATTGATGGATTACAACTGTTCTTCAAAACTCTGTTTTGAAGAAAAGTCAATATTTTGTGTTTATGTAATATTTTCAAAAGTTCTTCGATTATTCAGTTCTCCAAGCTCAACTCTGGTCTCCTTAGCCAAATTTCCATGTCAGCTACCCCTGCAAAAATTTACCAAAAATTCTATTATTTTAGTCCAAAAATCCAAAAAGGAAATGTGAATACAGAGTTACATTAAATTGTGAAAAGTGGCACAAATAAAACATTATAAAATGGGTTTTGAAGAATAAAAAATCAAAACCATGTCTCCCATATATTTATAACAAGTTCCCAAGAGATTCAAACTCATTTTGAATTCCAAACACCAAGAGCAAACAATCCAAGGCGAATTTGGTGAGCCAGCACACGATTTGGGCGAAGTTGGTTGAAGTTGGGCAGTCGTGGTGCATAGAAGAGGAGGCGCGATGCACCCATTGAGCGCAGCGCACAGACATGCAAAACGCAATGTGTTTTTCTCAAAGGCGCGACACACCCATACGACGCGGCGCATTGGGTTTTGTGCGTGGTGCACAAGACCTCCAACATAGAAATCCATCCCAATTTCATCAAAATTCACTCATTGAGCCTTGTTCATCATTTGAAATGCATTTTATGGTGTTAAGGGGTCAACGGAGGTCAAGTGGAGGTGTGGAGGAGCAAATTTTTATTTGAAGAGCTAGACCACTATTTGAAAGGCCACATGGTGCACCAGCAAGAGGTCGCGGCGCACCCATTGAGTGTGGCGCACAAAGGGCAGCATCACAGTGAAATTTTTCACTTTCGTGGCGCACCAGAAGCGCGCGATGCACTGGGTTCTTGGCGTGGCGCACACACCAAAATTGCCCAAATTGCCATCAAAGCTTTTGGATTTGCCAGGTAGGGTTGTTATCTCAATGTTTCATCCATTTCATGCTAGTTTGATGATGAATTATGGCTACTAAAGGTTGCAATTCGCAATAAAACTCTCAAACCTTACCTCTCAAAGTCATCAAGCCAATTGCTGTTGGATGTACGGGAAGGAGGGCATGATTCAACTTCATGTAATTGGGTGAATTTGATTTCATTTCATGTTTGGATTGGAATCTTGGACATGAAAGGCACGACCATTGAGGGCCAATAAAACCCATTGATGGCACGCTTTCGCTCATCGGATGAGCTACAGCGCTCCGGGACAAGCTTTCGAGAAAGTTATGACTGACCTGGATCTTACTTTGATGCATCGAAATCCTTGCCCCTCCGTCTAATGTCTACAGTTCGGCTCACATCTAATCGTAATGCTTACATACCGGAATATCTGGCCCTATACACCAACCTCACGTCACTGATACCTAGCTCATTGAAACAAATAACAATCAACGATCTCAGTTGACACCTTCAGGTTGAAACCTTCCCCGGTGGTTTTGAAAAATTGTTTGTCACCAAGTATCTCCTTTTTCCATCATTTTCTTCGCCCCTTGACTCCATTTGTCCCTAAATCCTATTGCTCCCTATCCCCAATTCCCTTCTACCCATTGTCAAATGTAAAAACCCCAAATCCTACCTCATATATATTTCCCAAACCCTCCTACATGCCCCTAAACATAATTCCTCCCCATAAGTCCCTCATCCCTTCATATGATTCCCTTTCCTAACACTCCCTGGTTACATTTTCCCTTGGTGGGAGATTTCAACACAACTTGACAACAGTTTCATACATCAACAGTCATTCAAGGCAGTTTGTATATCAGCAGTGATGTCATCCGATCATTCATCTGAATATGAAGCAGAAACTAAAAGTGACTCATCCACTGAGCTTAATGTGCCGAGAAGGCTGCGAAAGGGTGGCAGACATGTCAGAGAAGAGCCTACTTCCTTAACTCAATTGCAGGCATGCCCGCTTGCGATGACATGCTTTCAGCAGAGGTCATGTTTTCAATACTGTGAGATGATCGCTCAAATTCAGCATCATCAGGAGTTAGTTCGGTTGTTTGTTTTACATTTGCATGATGATCATGTTACTCTTGCTGGAGTAGGCTTTACCTTAACACCAGAGACCATCTCTCAGGCCACCGGGATATCGAACATAGGGGAAGAGTGGAACAAGGGGCAGCAGCTAGATAGATCATCTTATGAACCTTACATCAGGCCTAGCTATTTGAGGCAGCTTAGGAGAGTATTCCCATTTCAGTTTCTGAAGGAATCTTATGCACCATTGATGAGACTCATCATCAGATACTTCAGTTGTGAAGGTCGCTTCTCGCGCCTCTATGCATATCATATCAGGCTATTGATGCATTTCACAAGAGTGAAATTCATGTACATTCCATATTTTATGTACCAAAACATCAAGAGGATGACCATTCTTGTGTGGAGGAAGAGTCCAGCACAGCAACACAATAGCATTTATCATTATGCACTCATCAAGATCATTGTTGTACATCAGCTTGGCCTGCAGGGTATCACATGGGAAGACTTTATCTCCCGTGAGTTTTTCACAGCTTCAGTGGCTCATCAAGAGGTGGTTCATGATCTGGGTGAACCTTCACAGCAGCATGGAGGTCAGGAGGCAGAGACTACCATTGTGACGACATATGTCACTTATCAGAGAGGCATGAGGGGATTGTTTGCAGTAGCACGATGAGTACTATCTCCACTTGGGGTGGTAGGGGTCTCGTTACCGTCATCAGCAGCACAAGTGAAGGTACAGGACTAAGGAAAGAGGCCAATGCAGGAGGAGGGGCCTTCAGGTGAGCAAGAGACTGACTTCATTCTCATTCAGGATGATGATACCGACAGGGGCCCGCAAAGTGCACATCTTAGAGAGGTCATTCAGGAGCAGCAGACCGAGATCAATGCCTTATCCCTCAACTTGGAGAGGGCTAAGTGGATCATCAAATACTTAGAGCAGAGGAACAAACAACTTGAAGACCAACAGGAGATCACGGAGTTGCAAAACATCCGCGAGAATCTCCAAGCTGCCCAACAAAGGAGGATTGAGCTCACTTCATTGGAGCAAGTGATTAATGATGACCGTGAGTCTTGGCTCAAGCGAATCAACATCCACCTCGAGAGACTGCTGGAAAAGGCCGACAAGGAAAATGCATTATTGAGGCATATGGTTGTCCATTACAGGGCACGCAATATGAGTTCCAAGGCTCGGATCAGGAGCCTTAAGGCGAAATTGAGGAAGGCGACAAAAAGACAAAAGAGGCAAAAAGAGAAAGATTGGCTTCGAATCTTGGCTGAGGCCTCTTTGACCCAACATGACATGTGATGAACAAGGTACAACCCAAATTTCAAGGAATTTGGAGCACATTTTTGCATTTTGAAATTTTTGGGGCAAAAAACAGGCTTTTTCTCCTTGTGCGCCGCGCGCTTCTCCTAGGGAGCTCCAAATATCAAAAAGTTTATATTTTTGGGTTTTTTTTATGGAAAGTTATGTATGCTCATGGATTACCTAAGGATTTCATCAAGTTCTGGGTCCCCAAAAGGTCAAAAAACATGAAAACAATGACCTCACTGCCCCTATTTTGACACACAGGAAGCAACCTTGGGAGAAAGCACTTTTGGAGGGGCAAATGGACACCAAATTGGAAAATTCCACTTGGGTTAGAAAGTAGACAAGCAAGGCTTCCAACAAGTGCACTTGGGCTCAGTTTTGACTTCAGGAAGTGCCTCAAACTCAGCCTCAAAGTGGCACGATGCACAGAGATTTTGGCACGGCGCACAGGGGATTTTGCCCAATTTTTCACCTTCCAGCTCAGAAATTCGGCTAGTATGACTAGTTTTGCTTCTTGATGTAATTTTTGATATATCTTGATGTAATTGGGTAAAAAGGATATATTTTTGGCACTTATTTACTTGGTCTAGATGATTCATTCACTAAAAAGTGAAAATTAAATGAATGAATTAGTTTCCTAACATATAGAGGCAAGTTGTTTTGATTACCTAGTTTTCAGTACTTGGTTTAGAATGAGTTGGATCAGCTCCTGGAATGATGATCTCGACCCCTAGATATAAGGGAATGGGTTGGGCTAGCCTATATCATGTCTTCTCTAAGTCATTTTCAGGGTTGGACACTTGGGATTGCTGTGGCATACTATTTTACATATTTTCTCTGCATTTTTGGCTAAGGAAAGACCAGGGTTTTGCAGCACTGTTTGGGATCCATGTGGATTTATGTTTGATGGTGTGCTTCTTTCAGTAATTGTAATTTGTTATGTGTATTATTTTATTTCTCTCATCTTCTGCAATTGAACAAATGAAGTGTTAAGGTAGAATCCATAGATTGTTATGTTTTGCCTTTAAAATTGTTTGATTTTCCATGTTTTCATCTGTTTAAGGAGAATCCTTGAAAGATTCTTGCTCTCCTTAGCTCCTCACCAGTCTGAGCTACCCATTCATTCCCTTTAAGAGCATCAATACAATTGCCTACCTTGCCCCAAATAGACCTCTGCAAAAACTGTGCCTCAATCCCCAAGCCTAAATTTGCCTTTCCTTGTTTCAACACAAAACCCCCAAAAACTCAAATCAAAACTTTGTACTTCATACCTAGCCTAAAATTAACTTCTATTTCAGTTATCTCGAGCCTCATTGATCATCTCTTGCCGAGATTGACCCAGAGAGAGCCCTCTCCTATCCTCGCAGGCCTAGCTACGAGGCTGAGCGTGGTTCGATGTGGACCTAGACCCTTGCCTTTCCAGCCTGAGGCAAATCTAGGCTCTAACAAGAAGAAGGATTTGCTGTCAATAGAATTTGAATATAACACCTTAAGAATGGCAGCTCAGCTGGACCTAGATCTCAGCCATGCATAAAAGGAAAGGTTACTTTAGTTAAATGGATTGGATGAACAGAGATTGCAGGCCCTTCTCCACTCAGAGGTAGTCCAACTTCAAAAGAAAATATGGCATGACAGACACCTCAAAGAAAAAAATTCCAGGAAGCAGATTTGGCACTGCTGTATGATTCAAGATATAAAGATTTCAAGGGAAAACTGAGGACAAGATGGTTGTGACTGTACACAACAGAAAAATGCAATGATAATGGTTCAGTTTTGATCTAGACTATTGATGAAGAAGCCATCCCCATGCTTGTCAATGGGTATTGGTTGAAGATCTACACGAAGCCCCTCTCCAAGCAGGAATTCATTGAAAATTTGAGTAAAACAGTGTTGGTAGTGGAGCAGGTCTCTGCCTCCCATCCACCCACACCCTAGACACAAAAAAAAAGAGAAAGATCCCTAGGTGAAAACCTCCTGGAGGCACCCAGGGAAGGCAGTGAGGGTGAAAACCTCATGGAGGCACCCCAACTGTCTAAAAAAAAAAAAGAAAAAATGAAAAGAAGAAAAACAGAAAAAACCAACTTCTTTTGAATGCATTGCAGATTGCAGGAGGGTCACAAGAAAAAGGACATGGCCAGGCTGAATATACCCCTGATAGATCATTTCTCCATCACCATTGTCTTTTCCCAGGCCCTGGTCTCACTTGTTCTGGAAATTTTGCATCCTACAGGAAGCTTTGTGTGTTTTATAGGAGGGTCCTGTAGAAACCATAGAGAGCTTGAAATCAAGCTCAGATAAGAATCAAAGGGCTAGAAATTTGTTCAGAATTCCCTGCCACAGTCATCCTCCTAACTCTTTATTCCATCTCTAAAACACTACATTTCCACTCGCTTCTTTCTTCCCTGCACAGAAACACAAAAAATTTGTTTCTTTTGTTTAAAAAAAAAAAAACAATGATGATTAAAACAACATCATCCTCAACTTGCTTCTTACCTAGTGCATACCAGATTTTTTTCCTTCAGAACCTTCCTCTCTATCTCTTCAATCATTTCTCAAACCTCACCAGAAATTTTAGAGGGAGAAGCAACTACAGGAAATCCTACAGGATTCCTGTAACAGTTGTTCGCTTTAAAAAAACAAGCTCCAGAGGCAGGGTCAGTGCAGCCACAGGTGTATATAGCGCGCAAGGAGTCATTCCTGATCAAGAAGAAGTTCACCAGCATGAGATAACCTGGTCAGTAGTCCAGAAGCCATGAGCGGCCAACAACAACAGCAATCTGAGAAAAAAGTGCCAAAGTCTGAAAATGCGAAGCATGGTAGCGACTAACAGGTAAGTGGATAAACCTGTTCCTCTGTTGCATGAATATGATTTAGAAATCGCATGAACCATTGAGATGGTCACGATTAAGTGAAATCAGGGGCCAGCTAACTGGCCACCCTCGTCCAGGTCGAACAAGCCTCGTCCAATTCAAACAACATTCAGTGGATGCAATCGGCATGTGTGTTCAATCAACTCGGGAAGGAAAACTCAAAACAGGTAGTGGTGGCAGCGGATAACGGGAATGATGGAAGTGATTGTGGGCAAGCGACATGAAGTATCATAATGGCACTAAAGTATGGACCAACGGTCCAGATGGGGATAATGTACCCTTCTTGCCACCTCACCGCGTGACCTCAGAACACGCCATAAGCTTAAGTACGCTGCAGTCGAAGCCTCCACCGCCTTTGCTTTCATTTGCATTGACGAGTTCTCGGCTGCAACAACTTACCTACCACCTTCTGAACCTCAAAATAGTCACTCTCTGCCAGTTTTGAAACCCTTCCGTGTTAGAAAATTATTTATTACGGAGCAATGGAACACATGAAATAATGCAGAAATATAAACACAGAAAACGCACAAAACAAGAGAGACACAGATATACGTGGTTCACCCAGTTTGGGCTATGTCCACCTCGAACAGCCA
>APFE030044376.1:0-11633 GCA_000404065.3 Pinus taeda | reverse complement strand
TCACTTGGCCGGATTGGCCAGGGTTTTTGCCAAGGATAATGAAATTTCATTATGATTGGGTTTTTCCCCGGATTTGGGGTTTTCCCGGATAAACATGTGTATTTATGTGTTTATGGTTATTGCTGGTTAATTTTATATTTATTCCTCTCAGTAATTATTTATGTTGTGCAGTAAATTCTTAACAATTTAAACCAAATGGAACTACAACAAACTCATAATGCCCATACCTAGTCCAGAAATTTGTCTTGTAGATGTCCTCTTCTCTAATGTGTACATGATGATATCCGGATCTAAAATCAATCTTTGAGAACGTTGTTGCTCCCTTTAACTGATCGAACAAGTCATAAATCCTCAGTAACAAATACCTATTCTTGATGGTTTCTTTTTTCAATTGCATGTAGTTAATGCACAACCTGAGATAAGCATCCTTCTTCTTCATGAACGATACTGGTTCACCCCATGGGGATACACTTGGACTAACGTATCCCTTGTCCAAGATTTCCTTCAGCTGTAACTTCAAGTCTACCAACTTTGGAGTGCTCATATTGTAAGGTGGTTTTGATGCGAGAGCTGGCCCTGGCACCAACTCAATAGAAAAATATACTTCCCTATGAGGTGGAAACTTTGAAATATTTGGAGGAAATACATCCCGAAACTATTGTAGAGATAGGTACCTTCTCAAAACATCTCAATGCTCAACTTACTTACCAGGTTTGTCACTAGCAATGTACATTGTAAATAACACACACCCTTTTCTCGAACTACGGTTGGTCTGCATTATTGTCACCATTCTAACTGATGTTTCTTTCTTCTTACTCTGCAAGACTCTTTGTTCTCCATTTTCATCCAAGCACTCAATGGATTTGTCATAACAGTCCACCTTGGTTCTATGAAGGTACAAATACCCAACAATAGATTGTATGATCCCAACGGTAACACATTCAAATGTGTTGAGGTAGGCATACCCTTGAAATCAAATGTACAACCTCTTACTTAGTGATGAACTTGCTTCTTTGTACATGTAGGCAATTTCACTAACCAAGACTTTTCATGCACTTCTTTATTGAAGCCACACTTATCCACCAAGTCGAGATTAACATAACTATAATTAGATCCAGGGTCATTCAAAATAGAAAAAACTTGACCACAAAGATTACCATCCATCTCAATGATAGATGCCTAATGGTTTGCATGTCCTTTATCGAGGGCTGCACAGATCCTAGGAATACTCTGCCCAACATCTCCCACTGTCCATGCCTCCTAAGCACTATAGATATGTGGTCTACCACCCTGATGTTGTGGACAATATCTCCTACAATTCTCTCCTCCACAAGTCCAACATTGTAAAGGCTTCCCACCTTCATCCTTATTCTTCACCTCAGATTGAAGTCTTTGTCCTATGTTAGATGCATTGAACTTCTCAGATGGTGTTGCATTCTCTTTATTACCTGTACCCTCAAGTCTTGCTCGCTTCTTGTCCCATTTTCCTTTATTACCATTTTAGTTTGCTTAGTCTCAGATTTTTGCTTTGATTGCTCATAATTATGGTTTAGCTTTTGGATGGCCTCCTCCAATGATCTAGGCTCCTCAGACTCATTCTTATCCTTGAATGCAATTGGTAATCCACTAGTGAATCTCTGAACGTCGTCCTCCTCCTTGAGGTAAGGATGATACCTCAGTAGCTCGAAGAACCTCCTAGTGTACTCCTCATTGGTCATTGATCCCATCTTTAGCTCATAAAATTATTTTCCATTTCATCAAAGTATCTCTTCGATAAGTAATTATTCCTAAAAGGTCTCTCAAATTCACTACAAGTCTACTACTCACAAATATCTATGACATTCTTCACATCTTCCCACCAAATATCTACTTTACCATTGACACTAAATGTAGTTATTATGGATTTCATGTCCTCTGAATAATCATGCAACCTGAAGAACTTCCTCATACCAAGCACCCATGCCTCTGCATCCTATGATTGCTTCATCTCTCCATCAAATGTAGGTGGCTTTTCTTTCTTAAACTCGTCCAGAAAATATCCCATGTCACTCCTTTTGTAAGGGTGATAATGATGCCAATCAGAATGATTATATCGAGAACTAGAATAACACCTTTGTCTATCACCTCTCCTATCCATAGTGTCTAAGGACCTTCCATCTCTAATCCTTTCCTCTTTGTCCCACCTGTAGTCAACATGAGACCTGTTTCCATATGCCCCATTAGTTTTATCCTCATGCTCATGGTTGATCTGAAGTCATCCCTGTCACTGCAATTCTGACAAAAACTGAAGTATCATTGAATTTACCTCTTCTTGTTTCTCTTGTTCATGTATGATTATGTCATTGTATGCCTTACAACTCCTTATTTTTGCCTTTAAGTTTCTTAGGGTGTCTGCGAAATCAGAAGAGTTCCCAACACCACACTTCTCATTTGATCCATAGGGAGAGTCTCGAGAACTATATTCTACCATGATTCTAGTCATCTTTGATATTCTTCCTGTAAGGTATATCATGCCATCTAAACCAAATCACAATAAACCAACGTACCTTAGCATAAATCATGGAGGATACCTCGTCTGTAATATCAACAAATGAGCATAAAACATGTATAACATAATCATGACAACATATATAAATATAATGCATAAGCGTATAACCATATAACCATCATTCCAACTAGAGTCTAGTCATCAATGCATGATCATATCAACTACACATACCTTGACCTCATGCATAATGATAACAACCATACTAATGTATACTAATGATACAAAAGCATCAATAACATGTAACCAATCATACACTCATGATAACACACTTCACAACAACAACATCCTCTTTCACATGGAAACATCACTACAACCATGACCAACGCCATGCATATGCAACAAGAACATGGTCTCACAACACAAAAAACACTTATGAAATCTACATGAATGCATGAGAAACACACAACCCTTCCACTCCAAGGGGTGAATTATGCTTTGATACCACTTTGTGATGACCTCCTCCCACATCTACCCAAGTAACCGACCAAACAGGGTAAACATGTGATGAGAAGTTACTATGATATGATTCAACTCCATATGTGTCAATTAAGGAAGTGCAACTGGTGGAACACATCACACAATCCCTCCACATCAGCAAGAGAACTCTGAGGAGCAATCCCAATCACTCAGGTAACCAACCCCTAAGACCAACTGAAGTTTTAGACCATGAAACCCATGGATTCTCCCTTAAGATGGAAAATCATGTGTCCAGGCGGCTTCAGATGCTCCCACATCATGGGTGTGCATGCGACTGGAGAATTTTATACCCAGTGTTGTGCCTACGTCTCTTGGACTTGAGCCAAATTTTCAAGCCCAGAGTCGAGGTCACTGCCCAGAACTCAATGACACTCTCAAAACTGAAAGATAACAATTGAACAATGATACAAATTCAATTACTTCAACAAAGACTTGACTGGACCCCTACTAGCCATGACAAGCATTTTGTCAAACATGTCACAAATATGTAATCTATGGGTTTAATCAACATATATGAGCATAAGGGTCTCATACTCAATGAGAATCGCTAATAAGAATTGATGCCTCAACACATTAGCTACAGTTTCACCATTAGGCCATAGATACATTGTTCATTCATTTACAAGTAAAAACATGGTGAGAGCCATACATAGCCACTGTCATAATACATGTTCACAACCAACATAATAACAATAGAAATACCAAGGAAACAACAACCATATATCCACATATAAACCAATACAATACTCATGAAATAACCAAGTGAAATAACCTTGTATTAATGATCCAAAGGCCAACTAGGATTGAGACTTCCACGAACCACCCGACTGTAGACATGGCTGAGACAAATCTCTCTTTAGCCAATCACCCCCATGACATATTCAAAGCATGAATATGGGATCTCATCAAACGCATCAATCAAAACCATCTAGGGCTTATAAAGGGAAACCCACCTCAAGCCATCAAACAATGATTGAACCTCATGGTCAAACATCACAAACCATCACTAGATTGGTCTCTACCGAAGCCTTCTAGGGCTCTAGAGCATTTGTTCCAACCGAAGCTTCCAGGACTAGTAACTCAACCGACAACTGTCACCGAGATGCCAAAGCATTTGTCCAACCAGGGCTTCGAGGACTAGTAACTCAACCAACCAAGGGCTTCTAGAGCATTTTTCCAACCATGGATTTGAGGACTAGTAACTCAACCCAAGTTGTTATAGGGCTTCCATATCATTTTTCCAACCAGGACTTCCAGGAACTAGTAACTCAACCCAAGATAAAGGAAACATGGGAACCAGAAAGAAAAATAAATAAATGAACCTACAACACTATGGTTATCTAGGAAATAGAAAGGTTAGGAAAATCCAATATCAATCTAGGTAATCCTCCATGCCAACGATGGATCATGACCAATAAACCACATGCATATGCCATGCATGCCAAAAATAGTGAGGCAAAAAATTAATGCAATGTGGTATCTACAAGAAAAACCCATTGTACTTGCTAATTCTAATGTCTTCTTGCACTTTCCTGCTCTTCCCTTTCCTTCTTTCTCCAAAACTCCAAGTACGCCACACTCTCCAAGATTGCTCCAAGAAAACTCTAAGTTTCTAAGAGTATGAGAGAAAGAGAAGAGAGAGAGAGCTCCAAAATTGAACTGACAAAAGTCTACTAACTAGTCCTTAGAATCCTTTTTATTAATGAGGCCTTTATTTTCGTCATTTTCATTATTTTCCTTCACTTTCCTCCTCACATGCAACCTATGACCTTTCACTTCCCTTTTCTCCTAATTCACATTATTTTCATAAATAAATGTGTGAAAATGCCATTTTTCCTTTTCAAATCCTTTTCCATTGCCTTTACCAATTTTCTTAGCCATTAATCAACCACAAGTGACCCCCATCACTATGCGTTTTCCCAACATTAAGCTTGGAATAAGTGTCCCATCAACTATGGTTATTATTTTTCCTTTATTAACTTTTATTACATGGAATTTTCACTAGGGTTGTTACAAGCTCCGATTATTGCTTTACCATATTCATGCTTCATAATTTATACTCCATCATAGGCTTCATGGATGATGGTTCTCATATCTTTGAGGATAATCTATCAAAATAGGTTATATTTCCTGCATCATTACATCAATTAATTCTTGATGTGGAACAATCATATAAATCCTTCCTCCATGTCATCCATTATCAATCTACAAAATATAGAACTGTTCAAACTTGCCAATACATTGCTTAAAACTTTCCTTGTAATCATAGGTCTTCTCTTCATACAACCAACTATACATTCCCCCTTTCCTTTTGTCAATTTCATCTTCTAATTTATTTCTTGGCTGAAATTTGTTGTCTTCAAGCTACTACATACCTTCTCTTGTCTCAAAATTTAAACAATCTTCATTTAATTATGGTTTATTTCTTTCCTTTACAACTTGTTATTTGTAGCATGTAATTTCATCTTCATTGTCATTCAAGACAATCTTCTCCTTTTTCAATTCTGATTTTTCATTCTAAATATGCAATCCTTGGTTCATTACACTCTCTTCCAAGAATTTCAGCTCATCATATAATTGAGAAAAAAATTCTTGAATTTTATTTATAAACTCTATGTAGTATCCATCACATGGATCTTCTACCAACCATCCCTCTAAAAGCTCTACCTCTTAATTTTTGCTTGCTTTCCTTAGTGTAAAATTATCATTTATAATTTCAGCAATTGAAACCTCTTTAAACATGTCTTTGTGAGGTATTTAATCATCCTTGGTTCTGGTATAATTACTATGACACAATGTTGTTCCTTCACTTTCTATATTTGTAAACTTGATGGGAAATGATGATGTTTCATTTTCATTTAAAATAGAAATTAAACTATGTCTCCCTGTGGATTCTTCATAATTTCCATACATATAACAGTTATGATTTTTGAAAAAAAGGAAAAAAAAACTGGAATTTATGTTGTTATCAACGTCATCATATACTCCTCCATGTCTTGCATAATATCTCCATTTTGGTCCTTTGTTGAAGATTCCTTTGTCATTAAAGGTTTCCTGTCATTCTAGTCATTGTAATAAGTTTTATTGTCTTCAACTTTACTTCTTGTGTCAACTTCCCTATCAAATTCAAAATCACTAAAAACATGTTCAAAGTGCTCCTCAATCTCAACCATTTCGTCAAAAGTTTCAATTCCTTATCAAAATGTATAATTACATTTTCAAATTTTTGATATTCACCTCCAAACACACATAAATTGTTAGATTTAAAAGCATGATACTTTTTACTTGATGTCTCAGATATTACATCTTCTTATTGATCTGAAATACTATGATATTTCATCAAGTTGTCAATGAACTCCTCTTTAATTTCTCTTAATTCCTCTTCATCAAAGAACAAACCTTGTTCAAATTTAAATATTAAAACATCCATTTCACACTTAGAAACTATGATTTCTTCTTCCAATTTGACATACTTCTTTTGTCTCATCTCCTTTGTAAGGAATGACATATCGACTTCTTCTTGGTCATATCCAACCATAACTCTAGTGATCTTGACAATCTTGTAGCAATTGTTTGACATGATTTAGTTTTGATCTTAACTCAACCATCTACTTCTTAAATTCCTCATCACTCACTCCTTTGATTCCAACTACTTTGTCCCTTTTCTACTTGTTCTTGTGACTTTCCTTTGAACCCCTATTATGACTAATAACATTCATCTTCATATCTTCCTCTTGTGAATTCTAAGTTTCCACTAGTGAGCTACAACAAGCCCTTCTTTTCTCTATAATGAGTCTGCTACTTGTCACCCATACCAAGTCATCCTCCTAGTATCTTCTCTTATCTGGGTTCTTTGTAGTAGAACCTCTTCTTGAGCACTCTTGATCATCATATTTCAAAGTTGTTTGTTATTGCCTCTTCAACTGCTCACTCTTCTTGGTTTTCAACAAATTTATTTTGTTGTTGGGTTCTGTCACCATTTCTTCATCTAAGATATTTTCCCACTCCTTCTTGTTGAAAGGTTCTTCTTCTCTTCAACCTGAAAATTTTGCTTCTTTGTTCAAGTCAATGATTAAAATAAAAAATGTTTACCATTCAGATTTCATTAAACTTTAACCTTTGCAAGTTTTCAAATACGAAACCACCTCTGTCATTTCTGAAGTTTCACCCTTTATTTTTCTTCCAAATGTATTTCCACTTTCCACATAAAATGTTTAAAAGTCCATTTACTCTTGAAAAAAACATTATGATATTTTTTTTCATGTCTATCCAAGTCTACTTCTAATAACCTACATAACCTTACCTGAAACTACATCAAAGTATCCTCTGAACCCTGTCAATGGTATTCCAAAGGATTTTCTCAAACTAATCATCAATCTGTCAATTTAATTTATATTCAATTTATTTGTTTTCTCACAATTTCATTCTAATACTTTCACAACATCCCATTCAAAATGCCTTCATACATCTTAATGGACACTTCATGCCTTTCAACTAAGCTTCAACCAAAATTTGAGATCAATCAAGGTCTATCCATTTTGCTTATGAAGTATGCTTTATAGAAATCTAGGTTCTCAATGTTTTCACTATAATTTTATGATAGACACCATAAAATTCCTTTGATATT
Organism: Pinus taeda; assembly: GCA_000404065.3. Lineage (NCBI taxonomy): Eukaryota > Viridiplantae > Streptophyta > Pinopsida > Pinales > Pinaceae > Pinus > Pinus taeda. The sequence goes on along the minus strand of APFE030044376.1, from coordinate 3,981 downwards.
TCCTTCTCAAATAAAATATGTTTCACCTCACAAGTTCCTTCCTAAATTTGTTTTCGTACTAGCTCTCTTCTCCAATTTAAAATGCAAGGTTATATTTGACCATCCTTCAATAAACTATATCAATATCTCCAAATTTTATTACAAATTCATTCAACCTTTATCTTAATGACTTTCAACACCATGACAAGTCACTTCTTTCAACTCGCTACCCTTAATCTTCATGTAAATTGAACAACAATTTAAAAATCAAATCACCTATACATAACTCACCTCTTTTCATTTTCAACCTATCTTAAAACCTATAAATTCCATCTATACCTGGATAAAATATTCTTGACATGAAAGAATCTTTAGTATCACTTCATTTCACTTTCAATTATATTGTAAATCTAAAATGCATTTTCTATTATTTTGACTGTGTCACCAAAGAGCGAACATGCTTTGATATTCTCCAAAGAACATAATTTCTTTGATACCACTTGATTCAGTCCAGGTTGCCTGGACTAGACCACCAATAACTCAAGGCTACTCCATAAACAACTCCATATTTAAACCCAACTTAATAGTTTTTTCACAAAACATTTACACTGTGCAGTCAATATAGGAGTATGAATTTATCTTTTTAAATGCCATGATATATTTTCCACTCACCTTCCACTCTTTTCCCCACCTCCTCCAAATACATATGTGTCCATATAACAAATGGTGCAACAAGCAGGCCAAATGGGCATTTTCAACTGAACACATAGTCTACCAAATTCCTTGTGAAATCATTATGAAATGATTTCGTAGCACAATAAAAAATGTTGTACGGGTTGCGAAATGATTTTGTAGCACCCCAAAAAAATTGTATTGTGGTTTCAGGAAGGTGAAATGACTTGGCCCTCTCTAGAACCTATTTTCCACTCCCCTTAAAAAATAAATTTAACACTACAAATGAATTACCTTACCTCTCTTCATTAGGATCTCCAACGCTAACTCGAATTTATCAGACATAAAATAAATTTGAAAGGGTTTTGACATCATTCAGAACAAGGTACTATGTTTGGCTACTATAACAATACTCAAATCATTGTAATACCAGAAAATCACTATTCTAGAACATAAAACATTCCTCCGCGTGATTTTGAAACCAATACAACAAGAAAGCAACGTGAAAAAGGGTCAAAATAAAGCTACGGAAGCCACAAGATTCAAAGTATTTTTTTATGTAAATCAGTACAATGAGCAACAAACATTCATAAAATGACCAATATCAATGCATATGAATAGAAATCATAAATAAAAACATCTCATAAGCATAAACCAATTTGGTTTAAACACATGGATTTTTATTCAATCAAACAAGAACAACTTACAATCCCCTTTGCACTCCAATTTCATCATTCACATAGAAAAAACTTTGTGGTTCGCATAGGAAACACTTTGTGGTTCACACATATTGGAAAATAGAGCAATCTGCAACATTATGAGTGTAGTTGCATAAGTTACTATCTTCTCTTCCTCTCTCTTCTCCTCTCTCGGGAGCTTCTCTTCTTTTCTTCCTAGCACTCGTTCTCTTTAAAAAGAAAGCTAACATGGGATAACCAAGGGTCACAAGAGATGAATAGTTTCATCTTCTCTACAAACAAGGAAACTAAAATCGTATTTAAAAAAGAAAGTATCTCCACTTATTTAAAAAATAAAACTCCTCCTAAATTAAATATTTACAATTTTTAAACAAAATTCCCCCCCGCCCCCGAATATTGCCAAGTGACCTTCCCATCGCATTGACAAGCTTTTGTCTAGTCTTCATCAAATTTTGTGCTCCATTTATGCACTTGCATCACGTACTATCTTAACATGCATGAAAGCCTATACAAGTATTTACTCATACAAGAATACTAATTTATCATTAGTACTTAAGTATTGATAAAAAATACGGTAACAAAACCGTAAAACCCAAATTCGATAGTGTATTTTCATCATTATACCAGTAACATGAAAATGAACTACCATTATCCCATTGTTTACAACTTTTAACAATAATCTGCCATAAGAAACCAAGTGATGCATATCGAAATATATTGTCAAAGAAAAGTTTAATAGCCTTTCGACAGATCACATACAATTTATTAGTATTTCAGTAACCAATAATGATGTACTGCAATGCTAATTCTTAGAAGGTAGGGAAATATGCTAAATAGTCAATGCTACTAAACTCTCATAAACTCAATCAAAATCCATGACAAGGCTAATTCGATTATTATCTATTATAGTTTAGACTTACCACTTAACTCATTATTTATTAGCATCATTTGAGGAGGTTCTTTTAATGTATTTTAAGCATGTTATTAACCATTTCAAGGACAACCCCTGCCTTTTGACATTCTTTTCACTATCACAAAATTTTTGTTATTAATAAAGTAATGCATGCTTTCATTCTCCTATTACAATCAATGCATTGAATCTCCAAGCATTTTTATTTTAATGAACCATTAACAATTATAAAAGTATGCATTCAATGACTAGTAGTTAATCCATAACATTACTATTCATTGTGTGAGTTTTTTCAAAATTATTCATAAGTTAGTTATAATAAATGCGACATAATTTCTGACTGTCTTTTATTAATCATAAGGACTCAAATTCCATGAGTATAATTATTCTTCCAAGCCATCATTATCACTATCATTCTTCAATGTAGTCATTGACACCATCATCCACCTCATATTAAATAAAACTTACTACATTCATTTCTATGTAATTTTGTCAATACCATACTTGAGCTTATATCGAATAACAACATACCTCTACTCCTCCTCATTCCTACAGAACCCAAGAGGTTCTAGTGCTGCAACCTTTTCTTTGATACCACATGTAACATCCCTCGATATACCTCATGCAAAAGTACACAATGTTAGAAACGTTTTAATATTTCCAATGACTTATACTGTAATCATAGATATAATCATGATCATTAATTGAAGTAACCTTGGAAAAGTAATACAAAATCTCCTGAAGAAATAACCAATAATGCAAATCATTAACATAATTCCTTCTTCTAGAACTTTACATCATTAACGTTATTTGTTTCATCAGGCTTGTTAATAACATATTGAATTATATAAGTTTCAACATCATACAAGGTAGAAATATCATCAAGATAACATAATAGGCAACACACAAGTGGAGAGTATTGATATACCCTAGAAACATGAACGGAAAAACTAACAAACATTTATTTTAATAAATGTTTCATGAGCGAGTTCACCCGTCACTCAATAGTAGCAAGGGATTCCATCCCTTTTCCTTTTAAAGTTTTACAAGAAAACATAATATTAAATTCAATCATAATTAACTCGAGGTCAATACATTCAACATGATGTCATCTTTATCAAACACTTTACTCCATATTCATCGAGCATAGTATCACCGTAGCTTGGTTGTTTCTTGTAGTAATTTATCCCCTGCAAACTATGTTGACAATCCTTCATTGTTCACAAATAAATATTCAAGAACAATGACCTCATTCCCTGCCATAGTCTTAGTTATCATCCATCCTTCGCCTATTGTAAAAGGGATAAATTAAAAACTGCAAGTATTTTCTTTGCATAAGTCACGATTCTTTCCTGTAATTGTTATTGTCAGCGACTATAACATCATGATTAAGTAAAACATACATTTATCAAAAACCAAATAATCAACCTCTATTGATTATCACAAATAATATTCTATGCATTATACATCTTTTCATGTATCATTATCTTGCACATGCATAATAACATTAATAATCATCATTAGTCTTTTACTTTTTACATGCATCTCTAAGTGGGAAACCATTCTTTTTTGTACCAATGTAATAACATTAGCAAATAATAGAAAATAAAACCAATTTTTTATTTGTTTTATTCTAATTTATTACAAAAATGTGCATACTTACAAATGCAAGTCTAATTTTTCATATTTCCAATATATTAATAAATGCATACAAAAACAATG